>JAOXJP010112390.1:0-14077 GCA_025762735.1 Platanus orientalis
AAGACGGAGGGGGGAAACAAACCAAACTGGGGCCATAAATTTATACTTAACTAGGCAATGCATAGTAGTCTCTTTTTCCTCTTTATAGAAAGGGCATAGATCTATCACAGAGATTTTCTTAATCGTTAAATTTTCTTTAATAAGAAGGGTCTCTTTATGCGCATGCCATAGGAAGTGTTCAACTTTTGAAGGGGCACTAAGTGACCAAATTGAAGTCCAAGAAAAAGGAGTGAAACGACCTTGAGAGAAATAGGGGGGAACAAGAAGGGATTGAAGAATAGGGGAAATATATAGAAAATAAGTAGATTTAATCGAAAAAATGCATTTTTATCTAGATTCTATATCAACTTATCACTCAAATTAGAATGGAAAAGAGGACTACTAAACTATCCTCATCTTTAAAAGAGAAAAGGTTGCGGATGCCATCAAGATTCCACTCTCTAGAATCAGGGTCAATAATTTGAGAAACCTTATGCAACTATGAACGGTCCTGAGAGACAGGATGTAGAATAAAATTGTTAGCATTAGGAATCCCTGGTCTTTCCAAATGTCAATTTCCTTTCTATTAGCAACTCTCCAATAAAAACATTTGGACAAAAGATTTCTTCCCCTAATGTTACTCTTCCATGCCCAAGAACAATTGTTTATTTGTTTTGTAGTAAGGAAAGAACCCCTAACGAAATAAAAAGATTTAAGAAGTATAACCCAAAAACTGTTTGGATTTTGAAGAATTCTCCAAGCTTTCTTAGTGAGAAGGGAAAGATTAAAGTTATGAAGGTCTCGGAAGCCCATATCCTCATCCCTTTTATTTTTTTTGAAGATTATCCCAAGTAATCCAGTTAATCTTTTTTTTTTTTTTTAATCATTTCGACCATTATCCCATCAATATTTTCGTTGGCTAAATTTAATGTAATTGGACCTGAACCATCCACCTTACTGGTTTGATGGTCAGTCCGATACTCAAAACTATGGTTAAAACATCAATGTTTAACATTTTTGTAATCATCAATTGAGTCTTAATTCTGATTTCTTACTTATCATATTCTTTCTTTTTAATATGTTTATTGAATACTCAAATGATATAATTTGTTGGTATTTATCACTGGAAATCATTTGCTGTTTCCATTTACTTTAGCCCTTCCAAGAATTTTTTTTTTGCTACCACTCATACTCTTAGGTTTGAAAATGTGGTCCTCTCCGTACAATTGATCTCTATCCTACCTTTTCATCATACTTAAGTTACATGGCATCAATTCTTCTAAAACTTAACAACTGATCAATTGATTCCCAAATGACTTTATTTCCAACCCTTCATCATGCAAATCAAATGACAGATCATTAGAGATTGTTTTATAAGAAATGTGATAATAAATATCCAAAGGCTATGGGGAAAGCTGGATTACCATACATCCTTGTTAACACAAATGAAACAAATTATAAGTAGGGCTATCAATTGGGCCAGGCTGGCTTGAAGCCAATTTGTTTGCCAAAAAATGAATGAACAAGGTAAATATATCTTTCCAGCTCTACTGACTTAAAGCCCCAGTTTTATGCCTGAAGTGATCTTTGAGCCGAGGTTGGTTAGACTATATTTTATCCCGAAGCCTAGACAGGCCATAAGTAAAAGGCAAAAGATCAGCTCAGTGTCTGCAAAGCATGCACAAAACAATCTTGTTGAAGCTGCCACGTAGAACAAAAAAAAGAAAGAAGCAAATACAAGGTATAGCTTGGGTTGTTGCCACCTTTTTTTTTTCTCCGTGGGAGCTTGAGGAAGATGCTTATGCCTGCTTACAGAAAGTTTGCTTGAGCCGATCTTTTACCAAAGTAAGATATGTATAAATAACAAAGCCTAAACTTTGTTACACATATACCATTGGATAAGATCTAAATCCAATAACGTATAGCTAACATAGATTCAAACCCTAATCTTTTAACGGAACAGAACTACTTCACCAGCTTACTTCCTCATGGTCTTGCCAATATACTAAGGATTGATTGTTCCTATGATTTGGTGCAGAACCAAATTAGCAACACAAATCTAAAACATGTTTTCATGTTAGCTTAAAACTCTTATACATAAGTATCTTTTAGTCTAATAATTTGTAATATATAGAGAAAAACAAGAAACTCATTCAATATATTCTGGGTTGTTAAATTAGGCTAACGTGAACTCGTCCTGAAGCCTTTTTTAAAATTTTTAAAATTTTATTTATCTACAATAATTGGGCCAAGTTTGAGCTAACTCTCTCGAGCTGAGTTTGGGCACGGAATGAGTTTGGTTCCAGGCACCATATTTTGAGCTAAGCCCAAGCTGATGACCTCGACCTAGCCTTGCTCGATTGACAACCCTAAGATTTATGAGATGACAGTATTTTTATGGGAGATGTCTAAAAAAAAATAAATCAGAATTCAAACATTTCTTTGGTAGGCCCTATGTCCATTAGTGAGATTAGTTGTGGCAACCACAGTGGAAGCCAATCCAGCTAAATCAGGATCCTCTACAATTGTTAAAATAAATTTACATGCAGCAGATCTTCTATAATGTGACACAAACAAAAATTTAAAATGCAAACCAAAATTGATTAGTTAGTTTAATTTTTTATATGTGTCGTACTACAGACAATTGCTGCATGATAATGTATTTAATTTAACGATTGTAGAATATTCCGGCTTGGATTTTATACGCCAACCCCTAACCTCCTCTAATCTTTGCCGAGGGTTAAACATTCGGAAACATCAGCATCCAAAGTGATTTTCACTTTTTGGGGGTGAGTGTAAATCACTTTTGACACTGATGTGGCTGCCCCTTAACCTCGGCATTTTGTACGCCGAGCATAGAAAAGCCTCGCTGAGAATATTCAAATACAACCCAGTTTGACTATTACCCATAGTTTTGAGAACCAGTCTGACCATCGAACTAATAAAATAGACTGTTTTGGTCCAACTGGGGTTCGACTGTCACTTCACACTAACTGTGGTTCACTTTAAACATAAGTAAAATGTAATAAATGCCAAAAAACAAAACAATTTATGATGCATTAGAAGGCTTATGACTATGTTTCTATTTTAAAAACATACCAAAAATGTAATAAAATAACAAAAAATAAAACAATTATGAAAAGTGGGATTGGCATTTGGAAAGTTTCTATTTTTTACTTCTTAATTTTCTAAAAAAGTGAAAATTGGATGGTTTTATCATAACCGGATTCATAAAAAACTGGTTGATTTTAGCCGGTAAGATGCCGTTTTTTACATATTACAGTTTTAAGTTTATATAGAATCATTTAAGGTGCTTGTTCAGGTCAAACCAGGTTGAACTGTCTAGTCTGATCGGGTTTCAAAAGTATGGTTTTAACCCTTTACACCCAGTTTTTATCCACCAAGATTTGGTGCCCCCTTTTAAAGTCCTCCTAACCTGGCCTCTGCATGAAAGGGGGACACATCACATCAAGAAGTGATTTACACCCTCTTTCAAAAAGTATAAATCACTTTTCAAAGTGATGTGTCCCCCCTTGCATGCGGGGGGCAGATTAGGGGTACTTTAGGAGGGGGCACCAAATCCCAGCCGCATTTTTATGGGTACCTTTTTTTTTTTTTTTTTGCATTTGAAAACTATTTTTACAGTCTTACCATATGCACCCATCCTTTATGTAGGACACAAAATCCTGGAGAGCACATTTCTTCTCTTATTTTTCTGGAAAGGATATTCTACTCCCAAACTTGTCTGTTCCCCTGTATCCCCACACCACACGCTGACACATGATTTTTTTCCCTTGAATTGGATGCCTCATTTTAGGTACTTACTTTTTCATTGAAACACTTTTTTTTAACAATTTTATCCCACCCTTTATGTGTGGGGACACACAATGATAGACAAATTGAGTGTAGAAGATCCTTTCACATTTTTTTTATCGGTGGGAAGGGGAAAGAAGTTGAATATTCATGAATGTTTGCATATATAATATGAATTGGATGAGATAAGCATCCATAACCGATTGGCTTGCAGCATTTAAAAAGTATGTTATAAAAAATTGCCCCGTGAATTTATCAAATTACCTCTATTAAGGTACATTGCTCCTAACATCTTTTTGACGTGTCCACTCATCTACAGATAAAGAATGGCATTTTTGTAATTAGTGGTGCAAATTATTGCAATCTCTCGAACATATGATATGCACATGCAACATAAAAGGAAATCAGTATTCTTTTCAATTCATCACCTTCCTCTTTCCTATCTACATTGCTTCCCACCATCAACTCCCCTATTCTCCTGGTTTACACAAAGAGGTACGCCGAGCACTCTATTATATATTCCATTTTATTGTGACGTGTTCCTCACATTTTCTTTTATGTTTTGTTTCTTTTTTGTTTCTTTTTTCTTTTTTCTTCTTTTTTTAATTACTTTTTAATGTAGAATTTATGCTTCCTCTTTTATTTCTTGTTATTATCATTCCCATTTTGCATTTTTTTTTTGTCACGAGGGGAGAAGCTAGAGGAGCTTATTTGGCACCAAAGAACCAGAAACATTTTTTTTATTTTTTTGGCTATTTAAACAATAGAAAACCTCATTTTACTAATAAACAGTTTGGAAGGGCCTTATTTTTTAAGGATCAATTCTTTTTTTCCCAGTTAAATGAGTGCTATTTGACATTAATCCATATGAAATTACTTAATACACATTCAGTATCTCAAACTAATTTTTTGACATTGTTAATCTTTAAAGGGGGGCCCACTCTGTGGTGGGTCTCAGTCCTCTGTGCATGACACGTGTCAAAAAATTGTGGGTCTCATGTTCAACCTAGACTGGGTTCGATGAAGTTTGAAGACCAGTCCCAAATCAACATGTGATGACAACCAAGAGTGACAATGGTATCTTGTTCAATAAATATGGTACTCATCTTCTACTATAACACCTAGTCTCTTATGTGTATTTTTCAAAATATCCTTTTAAGCCAGCAGGATTGCTCTCAATCTGAAATGGAGATGATTCGAAGTCGATGCTTGCATTATTGGCTTGTTGAAATAACAAAGCACCTTTGAAAGCAGTGTCGTTAATTCTGTGCAATTATATGTTATGGTGCTGAACTACTCATGTAGTCTTTTAATTGACTTCCTTCACTTAATTTACTATAATCTTGATTATACCCAAATCAAATTGATCATGCAGTCACCAATGAGAGAAAGAGAGAGAGAGAGAGAGAGAGGTCATGACAGCAGCACCAGCACCAGCACTGGATCCTGAAGAACCCACTCACGACCCAGATGTGCATGGCATCTTTATGACAGGCTCCCAAAATTTGTTTCAAACCACATTGACGCCTGATGATATGGTAAATTTCACATTTAAGTCTACTTCAGTAACTTTGGCCTTCTATGAAGGTCTTCCACAAGAATGCAAAAATGCAATTTCCGAGAATGAAATAGAAGTTTATTTTATCAGTGCCAGAGATTGTGGATTTGTGGGTCTTGCAAAAGATCCCATTTCGGAAGAACTGAAGTTTATTTTATCTGTTGGTTGGAGACACCGTCATAGTTTTTAGCTTCTTTCATAAGCAATTTTTTTTGTATGAACATATTTAAAATTTGCCATACATCAGTTTCCAAATATAAATATTTGTTATCCTCTATCAAAATGCTTAGTCACCCACCCTCTTTTCATAGACGTCATTGCCAAGCATGACATGATGCTTGACAAAGGGTGTCTATATAAATAGAGAGGGTGTTATAGTACACTCCAGTACTACACAATACATAAAGTTCTCGCGTGTTTATCAAATGAATTTCGTGCAAACAGGTGCAAATGGCACCAGAGGGCTGATGCATCAGCACAAAAAAGTGATATACACTTTTTGGGGGTGTGTTTATCACTTTCTGATGTGTTTGCACCCTGGTTCAGTTTGCACCATTTGCATGAAATTCATTTGCACCTAATTTTTTCCCTGTTACTTGGCATCGTGAAGAACACCTTTCCCAAGAAAAGTGTGAATGATTCTGTTGAGCCATATTTGTCACAGAAGACTAGCCAGCTTCTGAGATTCAGTACCTCTAAATCTGTCCTGTGTTTTATTTTCGTCCAAGCAACTTCTCTTTAGCCATGACAAAAGGTTAAAGTCGGCATGAAGACACTCATGCCACTAGAGCACACATGAAGACAATGGGTACTTGATTCAGTATCAACCCCATATATACATCAGATTGGGCTTGGATTTGCATCCCTCTATTGCAAAGAGTATCCTTTGCAGCGGGATGCCCGCCATAGAAAAACGTGAGCTTTGGAATACAATTTGTTGACAATATCCACTTAGAGTGGAGATAAATAAGGCTGTCAATTGGGCTAGGTTGGCCCGAAGTCTGATATGTCTGGTCCGAAAAATAGTCGGGCAATGCCATTTATATTGAGTTCGGGCTCAGCTTTTAAGCCCAAAGTTTTATTTGAGCCGAAATCAGGCAGGCTTAATTTCAGCCTGATACTCAGGCCATCCTGACCCAAAGTAGTTCACAAATGACATTTTTATTTGAATGTTGATATTAGGCCTATATTTTTTTGGATTTATACATTTTTAACAAATTTACTATCATCAAATGGTTCAATGTGTCAGCTGTTCAAAAAAAAAACCCATGAAATATGCATTTAGGGGCAGTTTTGGGCCTAAAATTAGCCCAAAGATTAAGGGAAGAATTTTAGTTCGGGCAACTCAAACTCGGCCCAAGCTTGTTTATTTAAAATGGGCTAAGTTTAGGCTGACTACCTCACTCCAAGTCTAGGCATATGAACATAAAACAACTCATTACCTTCTCGTCAAAATCGTGAGGTCCCTAACTATTTCTCCATTGAAGTGGTTGGAAACCACCCGATGTAATTTTCTAGGGATATTCTTTGAAATCATGACAATAGAATAGTGAAAGTTTAATAATCGTCTAGAGGCCTTACCAAAATCATTGAATTTCACAAACTGCCTTACAAAATCAAGAACGGTAACTTATGCAAAAATCTTACAATTATCAGCAAAAGTGCAAATAGGAGATGGTGGGTTCAATCCAAATCTAACCCACATGTGGGAATTGGGATCCATTTGGATCTTGGTTCAGATATAGATCCAAAGTAGGGATTTAAGTCAGATTAGTATATGGATAAAGGCTGGCAAGATTGAATTGGATCCAGACCCGCATGACTAGATCCTACCTGTTTTATGCGCAACGTTATTAAGTAATATTCATTGTTCAACTAAATCTTACCCTCAATTCGTTCCTTTTTATGATGGATTGGATTGAACCCACTAAAACTAAATGATAGAATGGTACAAAAAAGATATTGCCAGAGCTGCTTTTGATATCTTAGATAAAAAACATCACTTTAATGGTGATTGAGAAACTTCTGTATCAGTTCTTAGATAAAAAACATCACTTTAATGGTGACTGAGAAACTTCTGTATCAGTTAGAGGGGAATTTTTGCCTTTAGGATTATTAAGAATAGTTCTAGCAATATCATTCCTCAACGGGTTGCTTCTAAAAGATTTGGTGCAAAAAATGGACCTTGCTGAGTGGTTGTAAACGTTGGGTTTGTTTGTTCTACATCTTCAACACTACACATTATTACACAATAGATAAAGTTCTTGTGTATTTATGAAATTATTGTTACTTGGCACCGTGTCAGCCTTGAGATGATTCAAGCTTGCTAAGTTGGGAAAGTTTGTGGGTGTCGTACTACAGTCTTGGGTTCAAAACCTGTCTTCACTTATGATTACGTATTGATTCAGAATCTCTTTCATATTGCAAGTTGTAGAAAATAGCCCTTAATGAGGTTGGTACAACCGGATTAACCCTACCCAGTCCCTCTCCAACTTAATGTCTGTTGGATATAGCAATTCCAATAATTTCTTCGATGCACAATCTTAAAGTCAAGTATTTCAACTTAATAAAATTAAGAACTGAGTGAACCAATTCAAGGAGGTGCCGTTATTGTGTTTCTTGAAGATACTTGAGGCCGTTGTTGAAATATAATAAGTATATTAACTCTTGCATCTCATAAAACCTTATAGGAGAGACAATTAATTACTTTATTATAAGATGGTATTAGAGCAGGTTTTAGGTCGTGAGTTCAAATCTTCCTATGGATGCAATTATTCTCTTAGGTTGCCTTTGCACATGTATACACGTTCTAAGGACTCACACTTAGCTCCCCCATGTTCATTGTCCAAGAGTGTCCCTCATGAGAGGGAGTGTTAAAATATATTAAGTATTTTAACTCAAACCTCTCTTACAACCTTAGGATTTAGGAGATATGATTAATTATGTTATTTAAGAAGGAAATAAATCAAACTTAATCTTATATAATCAAATCTTATTCCAATTTGATAAAGATAGAAATAACCAAACCTAATCTTGTCTAATCTTCTCAAATCTTATGATAATATCTTTATTTTCTTAATAGCCTCCCTATTGATTGTATAAGGGAGCATGTCAAGCTACATCCAAAATATAACCAAACTTGGATTCAACTCCTCATCTCTCAAAGGGAATGTACTACCTGGCAGCAACGTATGACAACTCCCTTAGTAACTTATTTCCCTTAAAAATTGGGTGTTCAAAACATAGATGAAAACTTATCCATTTTTTTTTGAAAAATTTGGTAGAGTCTCCCATTGATTAATAAATATGAAAATCAAGTCAAAGGTAACATCTTCAACCGAGTGGAGGTTTTCTTACATAAACATACTTAAATTAGGTGGTTTTGAATCCAAGGATGCAAAGGAAAACCCACCAAGTGACCTATTGATCCAAGGGTTCTAATAGGTTTAGTGTTCTACAACACATCCAAAATGAAAGAAAATTAGATGGAGAGAGGTTTTCTTTAATGACAATCTTCTCCTTTCTCTTGTATTTTCTCTTTTCTATTCTCAATTTTGCTCTCTGTTTTTTCCTAATTCATTCAACACTTAACCAATTAGGATTTTAATCTATTTCAAATCATTTTATAGTGATAATATGTTCTAATCCCATCTCACCAGCCATCCATAAGTGTCCCATGTGTTGGTAGACATCAATCAGGTCTCTATTAGCAATTGGGCCTTTTCTAAGACAAGTTAACAGGATCTGATATGATCTGGCATGCTTTACAAGCCTCACTTTCTTATATTTTTTGGCTACCAAACCCATTTGCGACTAAGCGCATTTGCAAATCCAGCTCGGTCATGAATCTAGGCCTTAATAGGCTTCTTTTTTTTTTTTTTTTTGCCACTCTGGTTTATTCTTAGTTGTGAATCCCATCTTAGAGCAGTCCCATCAATTGCGAATCCGACCTAGCATCATCAATCATGAATTGTTTTTAACCTGACCATGTTTCAATCACAAATCCAAGTCAATCTCAAATCCTATCCCATAAGGTACCTATCATTCACAAATAACTCGAATTCCTTGAGAGCACATCTGGAGTGCCAAAAAGGAATCTTGTGACTCCAATGTGACGATGTAAAGTGCAAATTTGCATGAACAATGTAGTTAATTCAAAATATTGCTTCCTAATAATAGCCTTATAGAAAAACATAGGTATCATCAAATTCATCAATTCTTATTAAATAATAAATTATATTGAAAAATATAAATTATTTGATTTATTATTATTAATTTGAATTTTTAAAAAAGTTTTGATCTGAGTGCCAAATTAGACACAATGGAATATAAGAGTAGCCTCAAAAACACATCCATGAATTAAGTTTTCTTTTTTAAGATTATCAACAATATTTATTAAAATTTGTAAAATCTTTCGCTAAATTTTAAAAATCCATCAAAACAATTTAAGAACGAACATCAATCAAATAAGGATTGGGATATATTGATTATCAACTTGACCAGTAGCAACTCGATTTATAGAAATTAGATCACTAGAAATTGATCCATTCTAGCTAAAAATTTGACCAACGCACTAAAATTTTCTATCCAAAGAGTGACATTGGTGTGAGATCGATAGTCTTCGAGACTCCTGCTCTTGTATCATGCTTAGAAAATGAATCAAAGTATCAAACATATTTGTGTTTACTAATACATAAGATGGTGTGATTTCATAAAATAATGAAATATTTATAATCAAATTCTCATTTGTAGTTCCATCCTAGGACACCCCCAGCCATTGATAGAATATTAGTTTCATGTCCAATGTAGTCATGTGTAAGGGTGGAGTTAGGATTTTCTGTTAAGGTGGGCAAGTAAAAAATCTCGCATTGGATTTGGTGCAACCCCTAATGTTAGCCTAAGGTTAGACTGATATTAGGGGCTGACACATTAGCATCGAAAAATGACGTAAAGATTTTTAGGGATGCTTTCCACTTTTGGGGGCTGATGTGTTGGCCCCTGATGTCGATATCACCTTAGGCTAATCTCAGGTGGTCGCACCAAATCCTTAAAGAAAAAAATTTTAGTTAAAAAATGTATGAATATACTAAATTGTATATTATATACTTAAATAAATAATTCTCATTAAAATGTCATTTACAATTGTGTACCGTTCGTTTACAAAAAATAATTGCCCACTAAAAATTCATATAGAATTATAGTGGCAATTTGTCCACAATTAGGCCTCATGTTCTGAAAGCTTTGGATTACATTCTCATTATCGATGTTATTAAAAACATATTTTTCGATATAAGTGATTAAACAATCATTCATCCAATCATATGCCACGTATGTTGTCATGTCCCAAAACCCATACCTATAATGCTACGAATTTTGGCATATGACATTAATCCATTCATATATCATACATACACAACAGAATTGTATTAACAAACCATAATCATTTAAATCCATTAAATTTAAGATATAAAAACCATAATCCATAAATAAAATCTAAAGTCTGACATAATCCTAAATAATAATAAATAATCTCTATAAAACTGAAACTTTAAACTAACCTATGACATTTCTTCAAATAAAACTAAAATAACTGAACTAAACTAAATCAAAATAGGTCTCTAAGTAAATACTGAAATAAAATAAAATAACATAATGTATAAAAATAAACTAAATCAAGGCTCTATTAATGCTTTCTCTGGAATCTAGGCTACTCATCTACCCTATCATCCTTATCATTTAAAAAATAATGGTGTTAACTCTGTAAGCGTGACTGACTTTGCAAATAAATATGAAAATTACTTAACATGCTAAAACAATTGGGTTGGTGAGCACAAATACATTCATAATTAAAATAGAATGAAGCATACTTTCAAAACAATTTTTTTACATATAAAAATAATGCTTCTAATCTAAAGAGTAAGATAGAACGAAAATCAAGATGTATAACTAAGCAGAAACATAGTCTGAATTGAAATACTGAACTGAACAAATAACTAAACAAACATACATATATGAGACTTGTCCTCCCACAAGTATTGTAAGATAGACAACAAATAATTGAGTCATATATAGAAAATCTAACACATATAAAGTACTACTAGATAACATGTAATATAATAGAACAAACTGAATCCATCTATAATCCGATGGTAGGATACCATTGTCTCACGCCTAGTGGTGAGCATTAACAAATATCGTCAATTAATGTGACCCGACGAAGAGGATGCCTGATCGCATCTATTTAAACCTGATGAAGGGTCATTAAAAATGTCTTTTTGATGGTAAATAGGTCTCATGTCATACCTAAATATATATTTTCATCAAAATAGATACAAATACTAGCAGATATTAAAGCAGAACAAAACTAACAATCTTTAATGATTTTTAAATAATGTATATCTTTGAAGCAAAATAGAAAACAAGAATCTGACCCACCTAAGTACATAACTCTAGGATTGGCATAACAAAATCCTTTAGATCAAACTTTAAAAAATCAAGTTTACTAAAATTCTTTAAAAACTCTTTTCAAAACATGAAATCTTTTAAAACAATTTAAAACTAATTAGAACAATATTTTCTTTTGAAAAACAATGGTTAAAATCATTTAAGAACCTATACGGATTAAAACCCAAAGATAAAACATGAATTTGCTTGAAAACTGATTTTTCCTCTTTAAAAAATATGTAAAAAAACCTAAAGAAATAAAAAAACATCTAGTTTCTTTACAAAACCAATGAACAATACGAAGCTAAGAACCTAACATTAAACAAAACAAAGCCAAAAGTTCAAGAGATTACAAAACTGATTTTTCCCATTTTTAAAATCATGTTTTTAGGAACTTAATCAAGCAAAAACCTTCATAGATCTTAGGAAAACTAATCAAAAACAATTCTAAGAACCTAAGAACAATCAAAACAATGTAGAAGTGTTTAAGTTTATTTACCTTTTAGTCTGAAAATGAAACTAAATCGAAGTTTCAAGTTCTTTCTTCAAAAATCCCAAAATCTCTTGCAAAACCTAGCTTTCTCTCTTATTCTGTCTTTAAAATCCTCAAATTTGTAAAGTTCTTCAAAATATCATTTTTCTTATGAATCTCTATGTTTTTATAGGCCTAAATAGCAACACTAATCCCCAGTTTCATGTTTAGGTAGGTCTCTAGTGAATAAGTCATTAAAATTTTGTAAAAATCGTGGTTGTACAGAATTTTCTACTTTGATGACATCAATCCCCCAGACTTTGTTTCCAGTATAGACACTCAGTAGAAAAATAGTCATAACTTTTTCTATAAAACTCTGATTCACTCACATTTTTTTTTGTTAGAAACTAGACTTCAAGAGCTTTCCAAGAATATATAGTTTGCTATCTAATTCGTTCTAAATTTTTATTGGTGTGTTTTTTAAGTTACCCCAAAATCTATTGATTTATACCATACTAGATGACACACTTTTTGGAAAAATTGTCATAACTTCTTCTAGGAAACTTCAATTCACTCACTGTTTATCGCATTAGAGAGTAGATTCATAGATCTTTCCAAGAATATATTATTTGTAGGGTGATTCCTATGGAATTGATAGATATTAACTTATGAAGTTGTGTTATTTGTCTGAGACAGCTTTAGAAATTGTCATGTCTTTGACCCTTTTTGCTTTTCCTTTGCTTAGTAAATTGTTTTTAACTTTTTTGTTTAGTGTCTATTTTGTTTGTCATTTATTGCGTAGGACTCTAAACTACCATGCCTATCCAAAGGTATAAGTTTCACTCCCAAATTCTTTCTACATTTTCGTTGTTGTATTTTTAAAGTTGTGTCAACATTCGATCAACATATATGCATTTAAGTGGTTCTATGTGTATACAGAATTTTTGTAACATGTGCTAATATTCTAAGTGTGACATGTGTACAATATATGTGTGTCATGGTGTGGGGTATTACAGGACCAATCCCAAATTATGTAGGACCGGTCATGTAGGATCAGTCCTAAAAAAATTGGGACTGGTCCTTAATGGAAAAAATTCAATTTTGAATTTTGCAAGTTCGTATAACGACTATTTTTTTTACTGTTGTAAACTAGCCGTTGGGGGATGAACTTAACCTCTCTAAACCTTTATAAATAGTGTCTTTGAACCAAAAAAAAAGCAGAGAACAACACTTATGCATACATAGCCAAATTCTTGAGAAAGAGAACCAAAAGCTTATGAGTTAAATTCCTGTTGGCCAATGATTTTGAAATTGTTCTACCATAGTTAAACCCATTCAAGGTCAGTTGTAAGCTTCCCAAATCTTTGTAACTAAATCTTTTGGAAGCAAGGAATGTCCTTTTACAAATCAAATTTGCCTATATAAGAGGCATTATGAAGAATGAAGATTCTTTCGTCTACAACAAGTTATAGCCTTCGTCGGAATCACCAAAGGTGGATTCTCTGCTTTTGTCAGAGTCACCAACAGCATTGTTTGTAAAGCACTTGTTGGAGTCACTGGATGGAGCGTGCCCACTAGAGACATTGGGAGTGCACTTTCAAGGGAGTGGATTCTCTATTACTTGTAAATAAATTTTAGGTTTATTAATTTTCTTGTAATAGTTTAGGAGAACTATTAATAAAAATTAAATAGCCTCGTGGGAGCTAGTTAAAGAGTGGATGTAGGCTAGAGGGTCAAACCACTATAAATTTGCATGTTGTGGTTTGTTTGTATTATTCTATTTTGTGTTTATGCAAATTAACCCAACATAT
>JAOXJP010112401.1:0-28048 GCA_025762735.1 Platanus orientalis
ATATTCTAGACAAACCTTAGGTTGGTTTATAAACCCTTGGACCAAGTTAGAAGTGTAGAGCCCAAGTTTGACCTTGAACCGATTGATTTTGAAAATTTGCCCCAAATGTGTTTTGGGGTAACCTCACATGAAAATCTATACAAACCCCGAGTTAATTGGAGGGTACGATATACATGTTTAGAAATATCCTGGATTTTACTTTTCAACAAAATAAATGGTCTAAGAATAACAGTCTCTTAGAGGAAGTTATGCCCATTTTTTCATAAGGTGTCTATGCTAACAGGCTCACAGATTTTGGATAACTTCCAAGGGCCACAAATACCAATTCTAAGCAAATTAGAGTACAATCCATATACTCCTAGAAATATCTTGAAATCTAGTTTCCAACACAACAAACGGAGACCAAATCAAAGTTTTCTAGAGAAAATTATGAGGATTTTAGTTCGTAGGGGTCAAGTATAGAAAAATCTGGCAGATGGATCCAAACTTAACGGATCAATCCAACACTTGGTGGATTGATCCGACCTTTCAGATTTTTATAAAAAATTATCTAGAACTATGCCAGATTGTTCAGCATCCCTGGGGATCAATCCAATTGATGGGGGATCGATCTGATTTGACCCAGATTTCTTTTCTTTGAAGCAAAATCGATTTTTTTTCATTTTGGGGAGTGTGGGACCCCCTAAATCAACTCAAAACCCTAAAAATATGTTAAATAAACCCTTATAATGCATCATGTAAGTCATTAGACCCATTTAGAATAAAATGAATAAGGATTAGAGAGTTTTGGAAAAGAAGGTTAGAGTTCTTTTCCAATTGGATAAGTTCCACTTCCAACCATGGAAATTATTCTAGATTAGCTTGTTTTTCTACTAGAACTTCCTAGTTTCATTCTTATAATGTTAGAACTATGCCTATTTTATAGAGTAAGGTGTGAGTAGAGGTTAAAGTGAATGCTTCTTGCTTGGAGATTTTAGATTTGAGCTTTGGTAAGTTAATCTTACTTACTATGGGTTTGATGATGTAAATTATCTTTGAACTTCTTTGATCTTTGTGGAAATATTTTTGAATCTCTAAAAATATGTAAAAACATATGCTCTAAGCCACTAAACCTTGTGAGTGCTAGAATCTAAGCTTCTTTAGTAAGTAATATTGTTTGTTATAGGTCTTATGATGTAAATTCTCTTTGGATCTCTTAAACGTCTACGTTTTGGTTATGGAAACTCTTTGGAATCTCTGAAAATATGTACAAAATTTGTGACTACTAGAATCTAAGCTTCTCTAGTAAGTAAATCTTGCTTACTATGGGTGATTCAAGGTGAATTCCTCTTTTGATTTTAGATTATGTGATGCTATCCATAGAATTCTCTGAGATTGTTGGAAATTTTTTTAATTCAATCCCTTAAAACATGTTAGATCTATGGTTTTCAACTTGTTTTGTAAATTCTCATGCTCATTATGCTTGGAATGACTCTTTTCTTATTAGAATCTCTGAAAATTCTATAGATCTATACTTTGAACCAGTGAATCTTCTTTGATCTTTAGATCTACACCTATTTTGTGAAAAATTATTGTTCTTAAACCTTGTGTGGACTGATTTCCTTCAAGAAATCCTTTAGAAAATGTGAAATTTGAACTTTCGACATGTGAATCTATGTAAAGTTGTGAATCCTTCAAGATCTATTATATTTATGATCAATTTGAATGGTAATCTTGTCTTACCCTTTGTTTGGAACACTAGAAGTGATATTGGTTGATCTCTATGATTTGATTCATTTAAAATACAATGTGAATTTCTATGGAAATGTATTGAACTTATTGAATCCACTCAACTTTATGCTTCCTATGTGGCTATGTGAACTATGTAAACCATTAAATCCTATTCATGTTTTGAATCATTGAATTATGTGAAATCTTAGCGAACCATTATGACTCTGATCTTATGAATATTGAATCATATGCTAACATTGAATGTAAGTGAACCATATGTCTTTGAAATGACTGATTCATGAAAATATGATGCTTACGCTTGTTTTTCACATTCTAGAAATAATCTGATTATCGAAACTATGTGGACCTTCGGACTTATGGATGTGAACCTCTTTTCAAATTTCGAACCTATGAGTATTTGGGCTCCATCACTGGACTAAGTGTGACCTTTAAACTTTAAACTTTTGAGCCTTGTCACAAGGCTAAATGTGGTTGTTAACGATCTGGGCCTAAACAATGGGCTAAGTGTGTCTTATTGATTATGTGGGCCTTGACACTAGGCTAAGTGTGTCCCTTTTGACTTTTTGGATATTGAACTTTGGGCTCCTTCAAATATTGAACCTTGTGAACTCTGAACACTTTAAACATCGAACTTATGACACTTTGAATCTTTGAACTCTGAATATTGAACATCCAAACATTATGAACCATGTAAATTCCGAACACTTTGAACATCAAACTCTGAACACCCCGAAATCATAGAACATTGGATCTCTCGAGATTAACATATGTTATCGAATTTATGAGCTTTGGTCTCCGCATTGAATTATTATTTGAACTTAAATCTTTGTATTGGATCACTGACTTCTGTTTGACATGTGATTATTGTTGCTTTATACTAGCATGATTGTGATTATTATTTTGATATCTGTTTAGCTTAATACTGACCTTTAAACATGCTAGTACTTAGATGTGTGCTTTACTTCAGATTATCTATAGTCTGTTAGATTGCTTACAGGTTAGGATTAACCTAGTCGTTTATTTTTCAGACTGTCCCTTGTTGTAGGTCCTCCATCCAAGGGACTTGCTATGGCATCTACAACCGTCTTTATTTTATTTATTCATATCTCTGTTATGGGCATGTTTTGGGACCCCTTTTATGTTGGGTCCATATTTTCAAGTTTATATTCAATTTCCTTGTGTATATTTGAGTGAGAGGGCACTCTAGTGATATTCTTGTTGTGACTCACTATTATTTGGACTATTAGGATCTACATGATTTAGATTTATGCTTCCGCATTTATCTATCCGAATATGTTTGGTTATTGAATATTAAACACACTTCCACAAACCATTGAAATTTGACTATTGAATTAATTAGACTCAATGGATCTTAAGATAAGTACTAAATGAGAACTTGTGGACTATATTGGATTTTGGTCATCAACCAATGACTTAGGCTAATCTTATGTGGAATATCAGATTTGTGAATAGTAACGAATCCAAATATAAGGCGATACAGAACCATATTCGAGTCCGGGTTCAGGGGTGTTACACTCTATGCCTATTTCAAACAGACATGAATAGTTTATAAATAAATCGTCCTTCCTTCATTTAGAAAATCCGAAATTCGTAATGTCTAAAATAGGCATCATAGAGGTATCCAAATTTAAGCATCATCGAATGCATTATAACAGTTTTGTATAAGAAAGAGTACAACACAAGTTTGATTCATCAGGCACATAAATTGCAATGTTTCTTCTGTGTGTAGTCGATCATTATATTCTGGGAGGCAGACTTCCGCGAAACTCATAAGCACTACTGTGAGGGGCGAAATCTGTCTTAAGGACATAGTGTGTTAGCCTTGATCAATTTTGGGTCTGATTTTTGTTAAGTCATCCAGTCAAGTAAGTCGTTATTTTCATTTTATTTTAAGTATTTTATTTATATGAAGTAAATACTTGTTGTTTACAGAATAGTGCATATCATTCTTTTCACATAGAATATAAAACAACATTCCTCACTCAATAATAGACCATGGAGATCCGATAATTTAACAGGAGTATCAATGTGGTAATGGACATGACAAACAGATTATAATCCGGACTAAGACCCCCAAGAATAGATAGGACTAAGTCATCATCACTAACCGGTTTAAAAACGATGGCAAGTTGATCGGCGATGAACTTGATTTTTAATAAATATTCTATCATTGAATTGGATCATTTCTTCATTGTATGTAGTTGAAGGCAAAGTTGCATGATGCGGGTTTGAGAATTGCTGGCATAAGTAGAAGCAAAATGATTCCAAATATCATAAGAGGTGGTGAAACCCACTTTTTGTGCATGAAGACTCTCAGTGAAAGAAGAGATGAGTCATCCTAATAAAAGTTTATCTTATTTGTGTTATGCATTGTATTCTGAATTAATGATGTCTCCATCATCATCGGTTGAAAGAAATTTCTTGAGGCATGGGGTAGAGCCATCAACGAACCCCATGAGATCATGGCCCTTGAGTATAGGTAAAAATTGTGAATGCCAAAGAATGTAGTGCATGGAAGTCAACTTAATAGAGATGAAGTTGTTGGGATTAGTTATGGAGAGAGTGGAAGAGGATGAAGCCATGGAAAACGTTCTATGGTGGCTTTGGGAAAAAAAATTATGGATCATTGGCTCTTAACAC
This sequence comes from Platanus orientalis, assembly GCA_025762735.1. Taxonomy (NCBI): domain Eukaryota; kingdom Viridiplantae; phylum Streptophyta; class Magnoliopsida; order Proteales; family Platanaceae; genus Platanus; species Platanus orientalis. The sequence goes on from JAOXJP010112401.1 coordinate 4,393, forward strand.
CAAGAAAGATTTTGAAAAGTCTCATTGAGGAGATTTGTATTTATAATGTATGTTTAAATTTTGAATACACTTTGAATTTGTTTTGAATACATTTGAATGATCCCTTGACTTGTGGGATCGGTTACAACTTAAAAGCTAAACAAACTAACTGATTTATTTTAAATTCAAAAACCCATGTGGATAGGACCAGATCACTAACGTGTCATGATACATTAACAATTTCAATGTCTTTGATTTATTTATTTATATAAGACTACAATCTAATAATTGTAATAGGAACCATATATCATTATTGTTAAGGTATCAGAACTGAGATTGTGAACTGGGTTTAGATTTGGTCTTTTTGGTATGGAATCTAAGCCACAATCTCCTGATTGAGATAAGGTTTCGGTCTATCTATAATACCGAAATAATGTTCTGTCCAAGACACCAGGGGATAAAATGGGCATGACTTTGATGAAATTTCGAAGTTCCGCCCATTTTATTCCTATGGCGTCCCTGATGTCCTGGACACCAAATCGTGGATAGGACATTTGTCCTCTCTGCTGAAAAGCCTGATTGGATATTGCAACACAATCTCATATTGTGATTTTGAGAATTAGCATTAAGTAATTAGAAAAGTAAATGCTAAAATATGAGGGTGTTTGGCATTTTAACATACCAAGTAAATGTTTTATCCAAGATGGTGTCTTGGACACCAGGGAACATGTGGAACAAAATGGTGGGAAGTAGGGCTGTCAACTATCCGTCTAAGCATCCGTATTCGATTTGATTAAGGCATATCCGATTCATTTAATAAATATTTGATTATAAATGAACCAAATGCATATATGTATACATCAGCTCCGATTAATATTTGACCGTTTAAATTATATATATATATATATATATATATATATATATATATATGAAAAGATTTTAGTTTAATAGATAAATAAGAAAAAAAATTATAGACATGGTATAAAAAAGATAATTTGGTAAATAATTATAGGAGAAACAATTATGGAATCAATTTTCTCACACCTAATCTCATCTTGGTTTTTGTTTAAAAGGAACACAAAGCCCTAAGAAATTCTCTATGCAAGAACCGATTCCAATGCATCATTATTTATGTTATTTGTTTCTCATGATGAAAAGATATTTAAGTAAATAAACATCATTGCTTAAATGCTTCGAAGGAATTGAAAACCCTAATTTTGGGGCTAATAGAGAAGAAACATACATGAATATTACATTCCATTTCTATTACCATGATATCCTTATCATGTCATACGCTGGGGACCACCGAGAAAAGCTAGATTAACTTGGATGGCTGCTCTTAACTGTTTTCTGCTTTCGATGTTTTCTTCTTGTTATTTATTGTGAAAGCAACATTTAACATTTTTACATATTCTTAGTTTAAATTAGCTCGGTGGGAGCTTCGTGGGCAAAAGTCGGACATGAGAAATATCACGGCTTTACTAATCAATGACTGGCATCATATCTAAAAGGGTGTTTTGGTAAATATATATGGTAGATATCTAAATATATTTATTAAAATACCCATTTTCCTGTATCATGTAACATGGTGTGGGTTGGTGCATTGGTGTGATATGTCTCCGGTTGAACTGGATATGATTTAAAACAAAGAATTAGTGGATGACGTGGAGGAAGGCGGTGGATCTAGAGATAGAGATGATACGAACTAAAGAATAAATGGATGACGTGGGAGCAAGGTGGTGGGCGTGATAGCCTGGTAAAGATATTTCTGCCCAAAATATCCTACTGACACTTGGCGGTCACCACAACCAACGTGCATTATGCCTAAGCCAATTACTTCCATCTCCACCCTCATATTTTCATGAAAACTATTAAAATGCCACCCGCAAAATGGCTTTCCCACTTATTTTGCTTTTCAGATTTAATTTTGAGCGAAGTCACAGATTCACAGGAAACCATTTCCCATACAAGGAGACATTTCTCGGAAACCAAGTAGTTCTCTTTTGAACAAACATAAAAACCCGGATTTGGGAGGTTTCTTGTCTTGCTTTTCATTTCGCTGTTTTCCCTCCCAAGTCTGATTTAGAACATTTGATCCCGCATTTCCAAATATATATATATATATATATATATATATATATATATATATATATATATATGTATCAATATATTTTTTTTCTCCTCTTCATATAAGAAAAGTAGAACAAGAACAGCCTACATGATCCTATGAAATGGAAACCCATAGCTATATGCATTTTAGGCGCATCGATTTGATTGGGACCAGTGTTTTGACATTTTTTTTCCTATCATGTGAGCTTGAGTTATACGATTCCACTATAGACGATCTAGGCTCACCCTAACTCCATTTGTTAGAAATAAGAATATGAACCATCTCTAGTTTAAGATTGCAAGCAACCATTTGATGGGTTGTTGTGCAGAAACCTAGATTTGGGATTGTATGCAACAAAATAGAAAGAAAAAAAAGTGTAAATAACAATCACACGATGAGAAGATGCCGGCTTGCTAAGTTGGTAAAGTCTGTGGATGTCGTACCACAGACCTAGGTTCAAAACCCGTCTTCACCTATAAAAAAAATCACACAACAAGAACAAGATGATTTACATGGTTTGGCTTAAAGCTTACATCCATGGGCGAAAACGAAGAGGAAGTTTTCACTATGAACAAAATAGAGATTACAATGAGTAGTACAACCCCCTTCTCCTCCAAAACCCTGTTTCAGGTTAAGAGAAGAAGCCCCCAAAAAATCCACCACAAAAGCCTACTTTATTAAGTAGGTTTAAAGCTAAAATACCACTTGCCAAAACCGGCACCTTTGGCGGTTCCGTGTGAATTCAAAACACGGCTCTTGGATGAGAGTCGTGAGAATTCATGCCACCACCTCAACTTGGGACTTAAGAAACTTACCTTGGAAGGGGATTCCCTTACTGTTATCTCCCTCCTTAAGGATGCCATAGAGTCGAGTCTTTAGTCAATTTACAATTTCATCTAGGATTGTAATCATACTTGAACTAAGGTTGTGATACTGTAGCTGACAGGCTAGCTAAACATAGGTTAAGTTCTATTTTTAAGAGTTAGGTTTCTGAGTCTCCTTCATAGTTGAGAGTATGGGTGTCAATGAACCAAGCCGAGCCGAGCTTTGCCCAACTCGGCTCGGGCTCGTCACACGAAGGCCAAGCTCAGGTTCATGAGAAGTATGTGTTGTCAAGCTCAAGTTCGGCTCAGCTCACCAAAAAATAAAGGCCCAACATACTAATGGCCCATTAACCTAATCTGTCTTATTTGGACATAATATTGTCACAATATATAATATTATTGTAAAATTATTAATCAAACCAAGCTCTTAACAAGTCGAGCTTTTAGAAAGCTGAGCTTAGTAAATCTAGGCTCAAGTTCACTCAGGAAACAAACTTTTAAATCAAGGCTCAGGCTTAGCTCTTAATGAGTTAAGTTTCGAGTAAAGCCAAGCTAGCTTGGCTCATTGACAGCCCTAGTTGAGAGACCTAATCTCTCATGACAAGGAATTTGTTGTTAATGCTTCTGTTTAATGAAATTTCAATGTTACCAAAAAGAAAAAAGAAAAACCTATCTCTAGTTTGACTAGGAAAATATCACCCAAGTAAAATTCAACATGTGACATAATGCTTTGCAAAGGTTTCTTTGATAAAAAGACAAGTCACTCACTAATCTTTTGTGTATTTACTATCACACCCTTCTTTAAACCCTGTGGATTACATAAACAACTTTTTATCATTCACTATGTCATGAGTTGATTGTTATTTGCATAATATCTTGCCAAATAGACCACAAAAGATCTGAACAAAAAGTTGGTAAATGATTGCCACTCTTGTTCAAGATGTTTTTTTTTTTCGAGAAAATCCTTTGCACCGGCCCCTCTTGAGGGAGCGAACAGTGCTCCCAATGTAGAGGATCTCCCCCCCCTCTCCTTTTTTTTGGGAAAAGATGTTTTGTCTAGGACACCAAGAGACGTAATATGGAATAAAATGGGTGAGTAATGCATTTTTTTGAAAATGGAATATGGATTTTATTTCATCTGATGTTCTCTGGTGTCTTGGACAGCATCTTAGCACCAAATCTTGGATAGAACATCATTTCCATTATTTATTTAGTTTTTGTGATTGGATCCATAGGACTAAACTGAATGTGCTACATCCTTTATCGAGTTCAAATCATCTACTCTTTAATAGTAAAAATCAATATATGACATGATCCTTGACATAGGGTGTTTTGGTAAATAAGATAGATTAAAGGAGGTTGTTATAGTATATATAGATTAATTAGAACGAGATTTCCCTAAGGCAGGAACATCAAAGTTTAGGTCATTATCAAGCCACAACAGAGAAGACCAAATTTCAAGAGATTTTGACGTTGCACCATGTTTGGCTAAATGTTTAGGCACCGCATTAGCGCAATGCCTCACATGATAACACCTAAAAATAGTAAAAGTTTGAATAAGAGAACGATAGTCTTGAACATACTACTAATGCTCCAAGGAATCATTTCAAAAGGATTCAAAAGGAGGGAGATGACTTCAAGAGAGTCACCCTCCAACATCAAACACGTAAGCCCCATATCCCGAGCTATATAAAAAGCCATCGTAGCTACGAAGCATTCGGCCATCAAGAAAGAGATACCCAAACACTGATCTGATCTAGTCTACACAAAAGATCCTCTCCAATCGCGAACAACAACCTAATACCACCACAAAGAGAATTCGCACAAAAGGAGCCGTCAAAATTAATCTTCAAAAAGTCTACATCTAGGGGCATCCATGCCAAATAATTTTTCTGCCCATCCGGTTCCCAAACAAAACCAAATCTAATGAAAGCTTCATTCAACATCCTGAAAAACAACAAAAGAAGAGTTAAGAATATTGAATTTTAATTTATCAAACACGGCCTTGTTTCTAGATTTCCAAATGTTCCATGCAAAAATAGCCATAGTACTCAAAATATTTGAACGATCATGCTTTGACAAAGATGTTAAGTCACACCAAGATTTAACCGATTTGGCAAAGGAATTAAAAGGTGTGGAAGAAGTTTTTAAACAAAGAGAGAAGCAAACCAACCTGGGCAACCCTTTTGCATTTAACCAAGCAATGCATGGCAGTCTCTTTAACCTCTTTTCATAAAGGGTAGAGATCCATCACAGAGATTTTCCTAATCATTAAGTTTTTCTTAATTGGGAGAGCTTCTTTACATGCACGCCATAGAAAATGCTTAACTTTTTTTTTTGGGGGGGGGGTGTTCAGAGACCAAATGAGGTTCCAAGGAAACATAGGAGATTGATTCATAGATGGAAGAGGGGTAGACAGAGATCCATCGGGGACTGAGGAGGAAAGGAAATAGGCTAACTTAACTGAAAAAAAAAACCTTTTTTTTTTATCCCGCTTCCATATCAACATATCATTCAAATTAGCCAGAGAGATAGGTATTTTAAGAATATTATCCACATCCGCAGGAGAAATGATATTATAGATTCCTTCAACTTTCCAACATCTAGAAATCGGATTAATGAGTTAGGCCACTTTGTGTAGCTAGGGGACTCTTGAGAAATAGGAGATAATCTGAAGTGTTGGGCATTAGGAACCCAAGGATCTTTTCAAATGTCAATCTCTTTCCCATTACCAACCCTCCAATAGAGGTCCTTAGCAAGGAGATCTCTACCCCTCGTAACACTTTTCCAAGCTTAGGAGCAAACATTCTTACATTCGATATTTATGAAAGAGCCCCTAACATAATATAGGGACTTTAGAAGTCTGACCCATAAACTATCTGGGTTATGTAGGATTCTCCAAGTTTGCTTTGCAAGAAGGGAAAGATTTTAAAGTGATGGAGATCATGGAATCCCATACCCCCATCTTTTTTACTTTTCTGCATCTTATCCCAAGCGATCCTATTAATCTTCGTGTTTTTCTCTTCATTATCCCACCAAAATTTTTGTTGGCTAGACTTAATCTTATTACAGATAGTCTTGGAAATAAAAGAAACAAGACATGGCATATAAAGGAATGACAACAACCACAGATTTAATGAAAATTTATTCACCTGCTTGAGAGAGAAGCTTACCCTTCCAACCTTGAATTTGAAGCCTAGTTCTTTCTTCAAAATAGGAAAAAGGGAGATTTTGTCCCTATCAATAGAAGAAAGCAGCCCTAGTAATTACCAAGATTGTTGGCATGTTTAATTTTGAGAATACCAGACACAACTCTTTTAAATTGATAAGGGGTGTTCTAACTAAAAAAAATCTTTGATTTTTCTTGATTAATAGTTTGCCCAGATGCACCACTGAATCTAAGGAGACAATCATTGATCTCCTCCGCTTCTTTGGGAACAACCTTGGAAAAGATGTAGCAATCATCGGTAAAGAAAATGTGAGAAATGATGAGGCAAGAGTGGTTACTTCTAATCTTTGAAATTCTATGATACCTTTCCAAATTAATAAGGGATGTAGGAAGACCATTTGCACAAAAAAGGAAAAAGAAAAGCTAATAGAGGATCTCCTTGGTGAAGGCCTGTAGAGGGGGAGAACTCTTTTCCAAGAGAACCATTAATGAGGACTTTATAGCAAACCGAAGATATGCATTCTTGGATCCACATTCTTCACTTCTAGTTGAAACCAATCATTTCCATCATAGAGGTGACTATGTCCCATTCTACCCGATCATATGCTTTGCTTATGTCTATCTTAATAGCCATATGATGGTTACAAGACTTATCCTTTTTCAGGAAACAAAACATTTCATGGGCAATAATAATGTTGATGGAGACTTGTCTCCCTTTGACAAAGGCACTTTGATGAAGAAAAATGATTTCAGGGAAGACATCTTTTGTTTTATTCGATAGAGTTTTAGAAATGATCTTGTAGAATGCATTGTAGAGGACAATGAGTTTAAAATCGACCATTGAAATAGGAGTTTTGAGCTTTGGGATCAGGGCAATAAAAAATTGGTTTATGGAGTTTAAAGGGAAATGTTGATTTAAGAATTTTTGGACAATAGCTATGATATCTTCTCCAATAGTTTCACAATATTCTTGAAAGAACCCAACTTGGAATTCATCCAGACTCGGAGCTTTAAGCTTTCGTACTTGGAAAACAACTCTCTTAATTTTCTCATTATTGAAATACCTATTAAGGGATTTCATTTGATTCTCCCAAAAAGAACAAGTAAGGCTACAAGTTATCTGAAAAATGACCGTGTTCCAGTCCGCATTTGATCTGAAATAAGCTTATCCAGTCCGTTTATAAAAATATCCGTTATAAATGGATAGGATACGGATATATATCGATCCGTTTTGTTAAATATCTGTTTCGTTAAAATATAACAATATAGAGAATAGACCATTAGATTTAAAACTAATCCAACAATCTTAAATAGCCTAATAACTAAAACCCTTAAAAATATATGAACTCTTTACTTCATATCTATTCTATTTTGGTTCGTGGTGGCATTTACTAGTACTACCACAACTATGCCGTAATGGCTGAAGTTCACACCCACCACATAGGAGAAGAGATGGTGTTTTGCTCCATCTAATATCATTGCTAGGCCATACAACATCGGAGATTTTGGAAATGATAAACATGGGTTAGGGAAGACCATACTGGTGACAGTGACAACATGTATGGAGTTACCTTTTTTTTCTTTTCTTTTTTGGATATCAGAAATACAGTCCGAAATTCAAATTATTTAAGTGGTTAGGATACAATATAGTTTTATAATATTCGTTAGAATAAGATACATAAAAGGATACACTCATATCCGATCCATTTGCAGCCCTAAGAACAGGTACGCATTTTCAGTGATTTTAGAGATCTGATCTTTAGAGGGACCTTCGGAGTCAAATAAGGAGGAAAAGCAATCCTTTGCCGAATTTTGGATATTGCCTTGTCCTTTGACCCAATACCCATTACCCTTTCTTAGGGAACTGTTGTATGCTGGATTTATGCCCCTCTAGACAACTTTGCCAAAAGCCACCCTAACTTCACTTTGCAACCAAACAAGTTCTCTCCATTTTTCTAAGAAGAAAATTAAAGTGATACTTCTGTAATTTCGACAACCAAGCAGGGCATTTCGGTTGGTTCTCTACATTTATATGGAAGTACTTCTAACGCAGGTAGTAGTGGCATTTGCCAACAATAGACACAGCTGAGTTTGTTCTCATCGCCATGGAAGAAGAATCTCAGAGCACCGGTAAAAGGCTAAAATGCTGCGCCGGGACCGAAGAAGAGCAAAGTGAACTTCCAGTGAAGCCGGACATCTTCTCTTATCCGATGACGCCATCGGCCTTCGTCGTATCGGACGCCCTCGAATCTGATTTTCCAATCATTTACGTCAACACAATCTTCGAGATCTTCACCGGTTACCGTGCCGACGAAGTCCTCGGCAGAAACTGGTACATGACAATCTAAGTGCCCAATAGAATATCTTTAGTTCATACATCTCTCTTCGTTCATTGGATTCATCATGCATGTTTGATTTGTTCCTGTTAATTTTACTGTTTTCATTTGATTTTTTTCACTCACCCAAGATTTGGCAAGATTGCTATATTAGATGGGTTTGGTTGTTAATTGGTGTGGTTTGGAGATATCTTGATCATTGTAAGCTGTGTTTGATGTAATTGTGAAGACTCTGTTCCATGTTTAACCGTAGATTGTAAGTTTTATAATGTAATTTTGGTTTGTTTGGTATAATGATAAGAAATGGATGTTTTAATTTGAATTTTTTTTAATATGGATGCTCAATCAAAGGCAAACATGAGCATACTTGGCCTATGTCAGGACAAAGAACAAAGAAGAAGAACCGTGGAAAATGTAAAATAATATCTCATCATTCATCAAATAATAATAATGTCTCATCTTTTTTGTGGTTGATTACTTTGGTGAAGTTAAGTTTTCTAATTGTTTGTTGTCCCAACAGTTTGTCATTGTGTTTACCTCTGGATACATCAAAGCCTGTTTTGATCCTTGCAATAATTAACTGCTATGTCAAGTTTTCCTGCAGACATCTGTAACTGATTTTTTTGTAGCGATAAATCCCCAGTTTGTATAAGTTTATCAGGATATACGAAATGAATAAATTTTCATTGCTTTTATCCAAGTAAAAATACCATGACTCTGACTTGGGAGTTATTTTTCTCTCACCACCACTAGATAAATATAAAAAAGTGGGTACTTATTAGTGGATTGAATGGGAAATCGGAACTTTATTTTGCAAATTTTTTGGGGATAGTTATTACATTCTATAAAAATGAATGCTGACATTTGGTTATATGCACAGAACCATTCACACATATATGTGAAATTTAAGCAGAGATAAGAGTATATTTATGTAATGCTCCAAATATTTTTGTTTAACTTTTAGTAATAATGACAAAAGTAAAAAAACTTTGATGTAAGCTGTTTTAGTTTGGAGCATTTTTATATCTAGGGATTGCTCCTGTGGCATCACATCTTTAACATTCTAACTATGTTCTGTGTATTGGTGATTGCTTCCTGATGAGAAGTGTAATAGTCAATAAGTTAATGATTGTCAGTTGTCACACAACTAAAGAGTAGTTTTAGTCATGAAGCCTGGTATACTGTTTGGACAAAACATGCTTGGGATCCTGTTTGTAGAGAATTTTCCATGTGGCATCTTAGGCCGCAACCCAAAATGATTGATGGATGAGTATGGGGTGTAGACAAAGGGCACTATATGTCCTTTATCTACACAACTAAAGAGTAGTTTTAGCCATGAGGCCACGTACACTGATTTGAAATAACATTCTTGGGATCCTGTTTGTAAAGAATTTTCCATGTGGCAACCCAAAATGATGGATGAGTATTGGGTGTAGAAAAAGGTCACTGTATATGTGGATAATCTGGAGGGTCCCCTATATGATGGATGCTATGGATCTTCCAAGTCAGCAATCCATGTGGCAGAAAATCCCCCCAGTTACTCGGGCTTCAAAATTTGCACTGACAGAAAAGAATACGTTAGGGCTTTTAGTTTTTTATTATTTTTATTATTTTTATGAATTAGGGAATTTAGTTATATAAGATGTTAATGAGACCTAGGCATTCTGAAACCTTAGTGGTTGTCCCAAGTAAGAGGTATATATGTTCAGATAACAGGGGAGAGCTTTAACCTTTCTTGAAAATCTTCCTTTAGTTAATAGAGTTCTTCCCAAAAGGCTTTCATCCTTAGGACAAGGAGGTGGTCTTTAAGGATTGGTCATTTGTCACCACCACCTCCCATCAATTCTGCATGTTTTATCACAGTTGTAAAGCTAAAGAGCTACAGACATGAGCACTAGTGTGCTTTCTTTTTTATAGAATTCTCCTTAGTTGAAGCTTCAAAAAGTTACTAGTCTATCTTTTTACATGTTACTATTATAGGAGTTGTGACTCTATCCAAAGTATCCCCTTTCCGAAGGTTCCTTCATTTAATGGATTAAATTCCCCCCCCTCATTTGAGGTATTTACAACAGGGTGGGTCTGACCTCCATTTGTTGCATGATTGTGAGTTACTGTTCTTCACAAAAGGGTTACAAAAGTTTCAATCTGCAGCAAAGAATATCTTCTATTTTCACGTTATTTCCTTATACTTTTTTCCCCGGCCAGGTTACAAGGAATATTGCTACTTCTATGCTATGTAACCTTGTCCTAAAATATGTTTTTCTTTGACCTTGCCAGAATGCCAAAGTGCTGAAGCTAGTTTTCCCTTCCACTTTGAGGGGAGAAGACAACACATGCTAAAGTTATCTTTCTAAAACACCAGTAAAATTTTAAAACCTCTTATTAGCTGCTGCAATTCAGATCCATCTTATTTACCAAATCTTCTCCGATTCTAATGCAGAAGAAACTGATTCTGGGATTGAGAAAGAATCAGAATTTCTGAACTGATTGATCCTTCTGCTAAGCTAGCAGTTGGTTATTTGCAAATCGATCTGCATACTTAATAGGTTCCTTCTTTATTAGGGAAAAAAAAGATTAAATGGTGAGAAAATAAAACTGGAAAATATAAAGCATTTGTATTTATTTAATACAACATTGATTTTTGAGAATTCTATGGCAATTTTAGACATTATAAATTTCCTTTCAGTTGATGCTTGTACCATTAGTGATGGTAATCTGTCAATCAAGCTTCCCAGTTAGTGTATAATTCTCCGTATTTTGTGATTAGTCAGCAGGGGACTACAACCCAATAGTTGATATTTGGAAATGGCAAAGAGAGAATCCAAGTACAAAGTATTTGGAAAATTTAATATTCTTTCAGGAATGGGATTAGCTCTGTTTAAAGATAGATTTCTATCTGTGTGAATGTGTGTTGGTCCTAGAAAAATTGGGATCCGTACAGGTCTTCAATGAAGCAAAAGAGTAAATCTAATGATGGATGAATGTTGACTCTGGGATAATTCTTCCTTATTGATAAGTTGTGGAAGTTCTTGCTCTCAAAAACTTAATATGTGTTGGGATTCATCAGAAACTCATGAAACAATTGATGAAGCATCAGTCTAAAGCTGTTTGTTTCATAGTCATCAATGTTAAAAGGTGTATAAGAAGGACATTTTAAAGTTGTTACCTTTTCTTTTGGGTTATCAGTTAGTCCTTATGCCTAGGCCTCGTTTCATGGTAGAAACACTGATTTTGGATCTGGAGCATGATCATAGATGGTTAGTTCATGGCTGGGATTTTTGAAGAAAGAGAATGTTATGGAAGTGAGGGTTACCATTATTGAACGTTGGCTATTATCTTTATATGGTTCTTTTAGGGTGGTTGTATTTGATTTTGTTGCCATTCATCACGCTGGGAAGCCATAGATGTCATTAATGCTTCTGTTGTTGCTTGGTATTTACCATCACTTGAACCCTAAACCTTGGATCTCCTCCAAGAGGATGATCACATGATTCCTTTTCTGTTTCTCACCTACCTGGTTGAGATTGACTTAAACTAGGTCGTTTTTTGACTAATTTGTTAGGGTGCAGGTATTGTGCAGTTTTCTTCCCCTGTTGTCTATGATAAAGAATTTGAGCCACAAGATAGTTTCTCCAAGTTTGGTTGGGGATGCCAAGTATGTGATTCTTTTAGGCCAAACATCTTCTCTTGCTAATTACTGACATTTTAGTCCTAACGTGTGCCATAGCATACTCTTAGTTTGTCCAAATTTTGGCCAAGTTAATTACCTAATACTAAAACTGTTCATCATCCACATTTAACTTAAATTTTCATTAATTTCTATTGCTACACAATATGTTTACTGGAAACATATGGAGGACACTTAAATTCAGAAAATTTTCAATCTGTTAAATTTATTGATTAACAGCTCAACAAGTTCTAATTGAATATTTGTTCATTCACATTTATATTGCTTCCATCATTTCACCACAAGTTATGTATCCACATGGGTACGATCATTTTAAACAGTTTGATTTTGTTTCATCTGTTGTGTTTTTTTGCTCTTTTTCAATAAAGTTCTCTTGTTTACCATTCAAAATATATATATTGTTTCAAAACACCTATGCTGACTTAACGTGGAACTCTTCCCTTTCAGTCGTTTCTTACAGAATAGGGACCCACGCGCACAAAGACGACACCCTTTGGTGGATCCTGTGGTTGTTTCGGAGATCAGAAAATGTCTTGAGGAGGGGGTTGAATTCCAAGGTGAGCTCCTCAATTTCAGGAAGGATGGTACCCCTTTGTTGAACAGGCTACAGCTCAGACCTATACATGGGGATGATGGCATTGTAACACACATCATAGGTATTCAGGTATTCTCTGAAGCAAAGATAGATTTGAACCGTGAATCATATCCAGTTTTCAAAGAGGCATCCCATCAGCAGTGTGATCAGTCATATGGAAATTCTCCCGTGAGCGGGCAAGCATCAATTGTCCATCCCTACAACGTAAGTGGTATTCTTCAGCTCTCTGATGATATCTTAGCCCATAACATCTTATCACGCTTGACACCGAGAGACGTTGCATCCATTGGGTCTGTCTGCAGAAGGCTTCGTCTACTAACAAAGAACGAGCATGTACGGAAGGTGGTCTGTCAAAATGCATGGGGAAGAGAAGTCACAGGTACACTGGAGTTGACAACAAAGAGATTGGGGTGGGGGCGTCTAGCTAGGGAGCTGACCACACTCGAGGCAGTTTGTTGGAAGAAGCTGACAGTTGGGGGTGCGGTGGAGCCTTCACGTTGTAATTTCAGTGCATGTGCAGCTGGGAATCGGCTTGTTCTTTTTGGAGGGGAAGGGGTTAACATGCAGCCAATGGATGACACATTTGTTCTCAATCTTGATGCAGCAAATCCAGAGTGGCGTCGGGTGAGTGTGACATCCTCGCCTCCGGGTCGCTGGGGCCACACTCTCTCATGTCTGAATGATTCTTGGTTGGTTGTATTCGGAGGATGTGGGAGGCAGGGATTGCTCAATGATGTGTTTGTGCTGGATTTGGATGCTCAACAACCGACATGGAAAGAAGTCGTGGGTGGAGCTCCTCCCCTTCCCAGATCTTGGCACAGTTCTTGCACCATGGAAGGCTCAAAATTGGTCATCTCAGGTGGATGCACGGATGCTGGGGTGCTTCTCAGCGATACATATCTATTGGATCTAACCAAAGAAAAACCAATTTGGAGGGAGATTCCTACATCATGGGCTCCTCCCTCTAGGTTGGGACACTCTCTCTCGGTTTATGGGAGGACAAAGATTCTTATGTTTGGTGGACTTGCCAAGAGTGGACACTTACGATTGAGATCGGGTGAGGCTTACACGATTGATTTAGAGGATGAACCACAGTGGAGGCAAGTGGGATGTAGTGCATTCACCAGCATGGGCAGCCAGAGTGCAGTGGTACCTCCACCCAGACTTGACCATGTTGCTGTCAGCATGCCTTGTGGGAGGATTATCATGTTTGGTGGTTCTATTGCTGGTCTCCACTCTCCTTCTCAGCTATTCCTTTTGGATCCTTCTGAGGAGAAGCCATCATGGAGGATTCTTAATGTTCCAGGGCAACCACCCAAATTTGCTTGGGGTCACAGCACCTGCGTAGTTGGAGGGACTAGAGTCTTGGTCTTGGGTGGACAAACTGGTGAGGAGTGGATACTGAATGAACTGCATGAACTGTGTTTGGCGAGCATACCAGACACAGATGCATGATTTACTGAGCCACCCACATCACAAAATTGCATAAATTATGCATCAGCTATCATCATGACGACTCAAGAAGCAGATTTTTCCTGCATGATTTGTGCTACTTGAGGTTCTACTTTCCATATCCTCAGTTGCAGTTTTACTTTCTGAAATACCTTGTCTTTCTGGTATAGTGTGTTTTTGTTGAGGTTTGGCTGTATTATAATGCGTCATGACCCAATTTTCTCTCCTCCTGGTATAGTGTGTTTTTATTGAGGCTGGGCTATATTATAATGCATCAGGACCCAATTTTCTTTACTGTTTTATCTTTGAATATTGCTCAACAGTGTGAATATAGCATTTGTATGTGAGTATAGTTCTTGTAGTTCTGACCTGATGATCATGACTTCTGTCAAGGTTTCTGAGTGATCATTTCTGCCAATGAATGAAGAACACTACGAAATAAGATCCAAACCAGGAAACAAATCAACAAATCCAAGGCTTTTAAGATTGTTGTCCATATCTGTCAAGTATCAACCCTTGTCTTTGAGGATGTCTATCTTCTAAGGTTCATGTTACCTTCCACCTAAATAGTCCAACTTACCAAAAAAAAAAAAAAAGAAGTCATGAGGTAGATTTGGTGTCACCCATTGTGATCCTTAGGTTGTGCCATGGTGAGGTCTTCATCATTTTGAGTACCCAAATCCACAACAACGCAGGAGACTATTGAAGTCCAAGGGGAAGGTAACACAAGGACAAGATGTTATCTCGCTAGTCACCATGTGGCTTGCATCATCTTCTGGACTAATGGTTAGAAGATGTTGATTGGCTTCAACCATTTATTTATTTATTGGAAAGTCATTAGTATCTCATACTATGTTGATTGTGCAATATTGTTTATTGAATGAATGTTTCATAGACAATCTGAATGCACCTGTGTTAAATCTGAAAAGTAGTTTTGGTAATCTGCCTTCATTCATACAAGCAGAAATGTCTTACACATTGTGTGGTTCCTGCATATAAGCATGCAAAGATACATGTGTGGTTCACAGTAGGTGCATTGGCTAAGTGTAAGTCTTACACATTGCGGAAATGTCTATGAGTCGTTCCTAGTCTACAAGTGATTCATCAAGGGTGGCTAAGATCATAAAACATACATCTCTTTCTGTTTTTTTTGGCTGTGGCCGGTTCAAGTGGTGGCGCAGGGGCTGTATGCTGTACACCCAATTGGTTGACGACCTATCTTTATGGTGGGTTGTGATAGTTTAACCAGCTTTTTGTATATATTGTATTACACTGACAAAATTTTATTGCTCAAGTTTCTTCGAGATTTTCTACTCTGTCACTCAATGGAGTAAATATTAGCAGAAATCTCAACTTAACATGGCTTATTCTGAATAACTAGAGTATTCAACAAACATTAAGCATCTAGTAGCTTGCAAACTACTAAATTACATGGGTTTACAGCTTCCAGAACTGTGAATTCTTCCATCAATGATGTTAAGGAGTTGTGTTAACATAAGCAAACACTATATTGCACAATTGGTTTGAACACTGTTGATTGTTGGATCTACAGTGACAGTAACTATGAAACAATTTATTATGGTAGCTTGCAAGCTACCAAACTTAGGCATGGTGAA
The DNA here is from genome assembly GCA_025762735.1 of Platanus orientalis. NCBI lineage: Eukaryota > Viridiplantae > Streptophyta > Magnoliopsida > Proteales > Platanaceae > Platanus > Platanus orientalis. Next base: position 20,162 of record JAOXJP010112401.1, read on the forward strand.
AAAATCACCGAAATCTATGAATCCTGAGCCAATGTCTATACATGTTTCATCTTTCTTGTTTGCTTGAAGCTACTAGTAATGAAGCTGAACATGTAATTTTTTGCGTGCATCAATGATACTCAGGAAGTCAAATCTGTTCTAAAGTTGATGTTTTTTGCAGCATTTTGTTGTTTTCCTTGAGCATTAGTAATCAATCTATCATGCTTTGTCCAATTCATTTTGTTATTAAACATAATTGAGTTTATATCAAGCCTGGTTGTGCCTCGACATCTCTTAAATGTAATCAATGTTAGTGCTCATTGTAGGATACAGAAATTGGAGTACAAGTAAAAGGAAGAAAGACGTTCTAGCACAAGATAAAATAGAAAATATGAAAATAAAGACCTTTTTTCTTTTATTTTTTAATCTTGTAAAGATTGCTAATTTACCAACATACTGATCCATGATGGAATCATTATATGATAAAATTTGTTATTTCAGTTACTTCTTACAGACTCTACTTATGAAGTGTTGTGGTTGCATAATTGGACTAAGGACTTGGTTGAACTCACTGGAATTTATTAGTCCATGATAAGGTGATTTTACAAATATGATACTTTCCACGGTGGAATCAATGAATCCACTTTTCCTTGCTCACACGACACAGATTTAGACCTAAATTATGGATCTTTTACTCTGAGGGATCATTCTTATGTATTGTTGCATTTAGTCTATATTTTCTTTCACTCCCCCTCCCTTAACTAGACCGGCCCAAGTCTTTCATTTTTCATGTCTTCAATATTTTGTAGGAGACCCATTTCTCACATTAATAGACGTTTATCAAGTAACCCATGTTGCATTTCTCCCTAAAAAACTTAACCATCGAATTTGGATGGATATTTTCTGATTCCTTTTCTGATATTGTTAATGAAATTGATGAGTTTAATATGGCATAGAATGATGAGAGCTTAAGTGAGACTCTTAGGGCACCTCCTTCCTGAACTTATAATCTGCACTGTTGATAGGGTAGAGTCTATAACTCAAATGTGATACATTTGGTGTGAAACAGAGATCGTAAATATATACTTGAATTAATCTGAGGGTGGTTCACTTATAAAAAGCGGAACAATTCGATTTAATTACCCAGTGTTTTGTTGTCCCATGGAAGAAAACAATTTCATATCGGTTTGCCATAGAACTAGAGTGCATGTAAGCCCTAACCAGACTGGATTGATTTCCCTTCATCACCAAAATATAGATGGTAACATAAATTATTTTTATTTTTAAAATAGAAACCTAAGATGACTTCGTTCCTAATTTTAGTAAAAAAATCAATCCAAATCTCACCTTCATATAACACAGGCAATGAAATGATGTAAGTTTCTAGCAGATCTAATGGAATCATTTGGATGGGCATCAGTGGTGGTGGTGGTTTTAGGTGTGCATAAATCTTGGAGTAAGGAGTTACCCTTTGTACACTTTTGCTGCAAAGGGTGGATCCCAAGGATGCAATGTTCTAATGGTAATGCTATGCGAACTTGATGCTTTGTTGATTGGTTGGAGCTAATCAGACCTGTGAATACTCTTTACCAGTACCGTTTTTCTTTGTGTTAGGAATTTTCTAATCCACAATCCTGGGATGCAATATTAATCAAAATGAAAAGCAATCAAACAAAAACACATGACTTTCATGGAAAATCCCAAATCAGGAAAAAACCACTGAGTTGCCGAAGTTTCACTATACTTGAAAAAAAATATGCGCAAAACGATTAAAAAATACATATAAATACCCTAAGGAATCTAGGGTTAATCCATCATCATCATAAAAGTATGAGTTTGTCATTGTGGCTTGATCACCAATACCTCCTTGGACCACCTCAGGCTCCACAAAATAACACTTTGTTGCCTATAAACTACTCAGTTGTGCCATACATGTAGCATCAACATCATTTCAAAGTTCTACCGTGCAGATACTTAATAGATGGAGAATAGAACTCTGTTATATACAGATGGTACAGTTTTCCCAACTTGGATTGCCAGCATCACATCCCTGCATCTCCTCTCCGTTGGAGACAATCTTGGCATACCTTATTTAAGAACATTGTATATCCCATAAATAAGGTATGACCTTATAAGAAAAACATTTTAAGATAAAGATAGTGATAGTTCAAACACCATGGCGCATATTCAGAGCATAGAAAGATTTTGGCATCTTAAATTGCCTTCCAAGATTTCAATTGGTTAATCTAACCCTGGTTTAAATAACTTGGAGCAGGAAACCCACTAGGCCCAAAAAACCAAAAACATCCTCCCCTAGTTTTTCTTGGTTGGTTGATCAAAACCCTATTTGGCATACAATCTTGTAGCAAATCATAAGAGGAGAAAGAATCTAAATGTCTAAGTTTGGATCATTCGATGCTCAATTTGGTGAAGATTTCCGTACCAAATTTTTTTTGGTGAAGATTTATTATTTATATATTTATTTATTTTTGAAGGGAATCGATTGTGTCCTTCGTCACACAGTAGAACGTTTTTGGGCAACTATAGTTTGCCATGTGTCACATGTTCATAGGCTTAGGAGACACCAATGAATGTTGACCATGTTCCAATAATTTGGTGTTTGTTGATTGTGTTCTTGGCATCTTGGTATATAGTTTATTTGGTGTTTTTCTAATTTTCTCTCACCATCCAATAGTTTCATTAAAAATACACAACTGTGATCACACAATTAAGCTAATCTTTGGCCTAGGTAATTTCCGGGCTGGGACCCATCCAAAAGTAGATCCCAAATATCTTTACATGGGAGACATGACACAAGACCCACTTTTGCCTATTCATTTTAGATGGCAAATTCTATTGAATCGGAAATTTTACCACCGATAAACTGATCTTCTACAGCTAGGATTGTAGTCCCAATGTAAAAGTAGTTTGATTAGAATCTTTTATCCTCAGTCATAGGGCCTTCCTATATATATATATATTTGTATTCTCCCTCTTTTAATTTTATTTCTATTTCTTGACTTCATGCCCAAAAGTCAGTTTCTAAAGTGTTAGATTTTTTTTAATCCCTTGCATGCGTTGTACATTGTGAAGTTTTCTAGTGATTTTGTGAAGCTTTGATCACAAACATAGGCATCAATTTATAATAATTCTTATCCATGCAATAAAGAAAAGTTTCTTTGAAAATATATAAACATAAAACCATAAAAAACTTTAAATATATTGCGAAGTCATAGACATAAAACCATGAAGATACCGAGAAGAGGGGGTAACGATTAATTTCTGCAACCAAGATGCCTTTACTACTGCTGCTGCTGCCAAGCCTCCAAAGCCTGTTTATTGATGTCATAAGAAAATCATCAAGATACGTAAGGAGACATCATCTTAGGAGAGAGAGAGAGAGAGAGAGGTGATTACCACACTAAAATAAAAAGTATATTAACCTCAAACTTGAGCTGTGTGTAACTTCCTCTTCAACAAAGCCGTTTTTAGTAACACTGCTTCCACAAGTTTGTTACCAACATTGTCAATAAATTGAAAGAATGTATACCTCCATGACCTCTTGAACAGTAAAATGCCAAGAAACCCCAAAACTCCAACTGCAAACCCGGGTCCAATAATAGACCTTTTCTCCTAGGAATGTTAACCATGGCACTAAAATTGCCAAAACAATGAGGTATGTTCCCTGATAGATCATTGTGCGCAAGGTCTAACAGTTGGAGAGCAGTTAGCTGGCAGAGCTGTGGAGGAATATCACCATTAAACTTGTTCGACTGAAGACTTAAATATCACAATGACAGATTTTTTCCTATCCATTGAGGGATATTTCCAGAGAATCCATTCTCACCAAGATCAAGAGTAATCAAACTTGAGCAATTCTTCAAGGCAAAGGGGAGCTCTCCGTAGAAATTGTTGTCACTTAAATGTAACCCCCTCAAGGCGACGCATAGAACCAAGCTTGGAATATGACCGGATAGTTTGTTCTTTGCTAAATCTATCATCTCTAGAGAATATAAATTATTCCAACATTGAGGGAGTTGTCTGGAGAGAGAATTATTCGAGAGATCAAGAATTGTCAAACCCCTCATTTTGCATAATGACATGGGGATACTACCTGTCAAATGGTTACCTGACACAGATAAATACCTTAAATGAGGCATCACCTTGCCGATGTTTCTTGGAATATATCCCGAAAATAAGTTGTCTGAAAGATTGGATAATCCGTCAATAATACCGTAACTCAAGTTAAAAAGAATTGGCATCTTTCCATAGATTTGGTTATGAGAGAGATCCACATGATCCATATAAGAGGACAGGTTCTAAAACCAGACCGGGACAGTGTCCGAGAGGCCTGTGTTAAACATTTTTTTATGTTGAAATCCTTCTCTGTGTTCGAAGCCAAAGAGGAAATCGAGGCCCCAATTTGCAGGACCCCATGCTTAAATATTCGAGTTGAAAAGGAGGAATCCATCGTGTGCTCAGATTCAAAACCAATGAGTTAGAAAACAATGATAACTCTTCTAAGCTTGTGAGATTAGCAAAGTGAATTTCATACGCAACACCCTCTAAGGAATTGTTAGAGACATCTAAAGTTTCTAGTTTTGATAGTTGCCCAATACTTTCCGGAAGAGTCCCGTTCAATTGATTAGAAGAAAGATCTAATGTATTCAAGGATGAGAATCTTTGGATAGATGCAGGGATTGGGCCAGAAAATGAGTTGATAGAAAGAGCAAGGTATTCTAGATTCTTAAGTTGCCCAAGACTTTCCGGAAGAGTCCCGTTCAAATGATTATAAGAAAGATCTAATGCATTCAATGATGACAATCTTTGGAGAGATGCAGGGATTGGACCAGAAAATGAGTTGAAAGAAAGATCAAGGTATTCTAGATTCTAAAGTTTCCCAAGACTTTCTGGAAGAGTCCCATTCAATTGATTTAAACCAAGATGTAATGTTTTCAAGGATGACAATTTTTGGAGAGATGAAGGTATTAGGCCACAAAATGAGTTAAAGAGAAATATCAAGGTATTCTAGATTCTCAAGTTGCCACGTCAGTTCAACTATCTCTCCACTAAATTTGTTCCTTGACAAATCTAGGCTTTTCAATTTGTTGTAGAGATTCCAAAAGGTCCTTGGTATCATGCCTTCAAACTCATTCCCACTCAAGGCAAGGAATGTAAGAGAAGTCAGATTCCCAAGGGAAATCAGAATTGAAGAATTAAAATGGTTGGAAGAAAGATCAAGGAACACTAGAGAAGTATTGGTCCCAAGAGAAATTAGAATATCATGTAGGATTTGTAATCCAATAATCAAAATAATCTGTTAATTCCACAATTTTAAAGTTAAGTACTTTTAATTTAATAAAAATTAAAACCGAGTGACCAGAGACATAGAGGTGCTATTTTATTCGTTTCTTAAAGATAGTTGAGGCCTCCCATAAGATTGTGTAAAGAAGCGTGTCAAGCTACCTCTGGGATACAACTAAGCTCAGAATCAACTCCATGTCTTTTAATGGGTTTGCACGGTTCAACAAAGACGTAAGATACTTCCATTTTTAATTTATTGTCCTTTTAAAAGCCGCGTGTTCAAAAACATCCAATTTTTGACAAGTTCAAATTTTCTCAGAAAATTCAGCATAGTGTCTCCTTATCGAGTTGATAAACATATATAAAAACCGAGTTAAGAAGACCACGGTTTCACTTTCAAACCTTGTAGAGATTCACTAAGGTGAACACTTCAACACTAGGTTAAGGTGGTTTCCAAGCCCAATGAGGCATTACAAGCTCCTACAAGGGAGATGTAGATCCATGGGGTCGAAGGAATGTGTGTTTTGCAACACATATCTAAGAGAAAAGGAGATGAGAGAAGCTAAGGACCTTCATTCTCCACCTTCTTCTTCCTTTTCTTTTTTTTTCTTTCCCTTCTTGTTCTCAAGTGCTCTCAAATTTTATTCTTTTTTTTTTCTTTTACTTGGGAGTCTAAGGGCCCTCTTTTATAGTGGAAGAGGGCTTCCACCTACTCCACCAACTCTCTATGAGTTGTCAACCTCTTATTGGTCCACATTCAGCCCAGGAATGGGCAAATAGATCTTTACCAACCTCGGCATGGGCTCTTTCTTCGGTCAGACACAAGACTGGGACGTTTTTAGGCTATGTCAGTCTGAGCTGCCGTGAATGAACCCAACTGGTTGCGAACGAACTTGATAATTCACATTCGCGCACTTTGTCCACTCATTCACGGGCCTTGGCTCACTTCATATGCGAGCTTAAGTTCTTTTAGTCTAGCCCAACTCATGGCGAATGTCACTTGGTCGGTACATTTGCGCATCACTTTGGTTCATTCAACTCATGGCGAATGTCACTTGGTCGGCACATTTGCGCATCACTTTGGTTCATTCAACTCATGGCGAGTGAGACTTGGTCCGGCACATTCGCACACTACTTTGATCTGTCTAACTTGTGGCGAATGACACTAGGTGGATCACATTAGCGTACTTTAGTCTAACTCAACTTGTGGTGAGTGACACTTGGTCCTTCACATTCACACACAACTTTGGTCTGGTCAACTCGTGACGAATGACTCATGGTTCAGTTCATTAGTGCAGTAGTCTAAGTTTGGACTTATTAATCACAGATGACTTGGATGCCACGAGATCACATTTAGACCATCAAAAAAGAATTTTGCGACCCCAAATGCGACGATGCGCATGTGCGAAGTGCAAAGTATGCCTCAAACATCCTTGCGCCCAAGCCCTTGCCTGCACCCTTGCCTCTCAAAATACACAAGAGTGATGGAGAGTTGGAACTTATATATTGTACATTGTTTTTTATTCTAACCAATGTGGGACGAAACAAATGAGAGACAATTTTAAAAACAACTAAATTTGAAAACTTAATTTAAGGAGTTGTTAATGGAATTCTTAAATGGCATTAATTTCCATGTTATTGGAATGTTTTAAATGGCATTAAATGCCTTAGTTTTCAACAATCCCCCACTTGTTTTTAAAATTTTCAAAAACAGGTATTAAGGTTTACTTGGGCAATAAGCGAGGTCCCCTGTACATCAGTGCATGGTGGATGACCCTGGAACCAGTACCTTGTGTAACATGTTGCTATCTGTCTAAGAACGTAGTGGAGTACCCTGAAACTAGTGTCTCCTTTGACAGACCCAACTTGTTATATGCACAGTCCTCTTAAGAGGGTTTACACTACATGAAGCTTAGCACTTTATAGTCTGTGTTTTATCCCGAGTTTATTGAGTGCTCTAGAGATAACCTAAATCTCATAGGAAGTGACTAGCTTCCACACTCAGAAAGGTGAGTTTCTTTTTTGGCATAAGGGACTCAGGTTTTAAGGGACTCTTTCGAGAACCATCTAGAGAATGTTTTAGCTCCACCAAGGTATTTTTCAACCTAATCAGAACATGTTTCAGCTCAACCAGAGTGTGTTTCAACACTTCTAGAGTATGTTTCCACTCAACATAGGTAATATTTTAACCCACCCAAAGTCAACCAGAACTCATTAAGAGAACATAGTTCTCACCTCTCATTTGCAGTTCTGACTATAGGCTTAAGCACTACACATTTATAGGATAACCAACTGTAAGAATGATATAGGAATGAACTTATTTCATTAATGAAGCATTTGTGTTTTCCATAAATTCATGGCTTGTTTACCTATAAAACCTTCGGGTAGTCAGGTTGGTTTTACCATTAAACCTGAACAGCCAGGTTGGGTGTCCACCAGTACAACCTTATAGGCTTAACAGTCTTATTCCCTTTGACATTTCGGAGGTTAATTCCTTCCCAAGACCTTTGGGTAGAGGATTTGTCAAATTCTGACTGGACTTCACATATTGTATTGCAACAATTCCATTGGTTATCAGATCCCTCATATGGCTATGCTTTAGCC
>JAOXJP010112402.1:0-14076 GCA_025762735.1 Platanus orientalis
GTGCCTCCCAAAAAGTGCAAATTACCTTTTGGTACTGATGCGTCAGCCCCTCTGATACCGTTTTCACGGTTCTCACATAATCCAAACCCTCTTCAAGGGTTTGGCAAGGAGTACTGTTTGGTTTGTAATTGGCTCTTCTTTAGTGTTCGGGATGGTGTCTAAGACACCGGGGACTTCACAAGAAATAAAGTGGGAAGGGATTAGAAGAAATTTCAAATTTCCATTCATTTTATTTCATATGACTCCTAAGTGTCATGGACAACAAATTCTGGAAAATAGCAAATATCCTGTCTAGGATTTATTATACAGGACACCACTCTTCTGAAATTTCATCTCACTCCCAACCATTTTAGTACACATGATGTTCCCTGGTGTCTTGAACACCTTCTGGACAGAACATTTATTTCGTCTATAAATTGTTTGTTTTTCATAAGACTAAGGTTAGGGAGATACCATGTGGAGGGTGGATTGTATCCGCTTCTATTAACTAATGCTCCTCTCTGCCCCCAGTAAGGGGCAGGCACATTAGTACCAACAAGTGATTTTTACTTTTTATTTTTATCGGAGGTGGGAGAGCGGGGGGCCCATATCACTTGTCGGTGCTGATGTGCCCGCCCCCTGACAGGGTACGGAGAGGAGCATTAGACAAGAGGAGCGGATACAATCCACCCTCACCTGTGTGGTATAGTCTGGCATCATTCAACCTCTATCCCCAAAAAGCAAAGATCTAGGATTGGGAGTTCTCCCCTTAACTAATGCTAACCACCGCCAGAAGGAAAAAAAAAAAAAAAGAAGAAGGTGCAAATCACTTTTCGGCATTGATGTGCCTCCCCTGTCAAGAGGGCAGTGGTTAGCGGTTTTTAGGGTAGCGTTCACAAACCTACCTCAAAAAAAGTAGACATCACCAACCAAAAAGTGAAAATTACCCATGAAATTTGTTTCTCTAGCCTTTTTGATGGTATATGTCGTGCTTTCACTGCTCCGTACCTAAACAACCCAAGACCAGATGTCTTGTTTTAATCTTCCCTCACAACTAGCATGCTGTACTATGGCTACTCCTACCTCCTACCTCCTACCTCCTAACTAAAACAATAATTATGGTAATCAATTCACGTTTCCTTCCTACGTATTAGATAACAACCACCATCTTTTAATGCCTAAATTTGGAGTAGTTATCATTAATTCCACAGGGAAAAATCAAGGATACACAGTTGCGAGACGTAATTCCAGAAACAAGAAAATTAATTTAAGAAAATGAAACCAACAGAGATCATCCATTGGGTCGGTGCTGAAATTTCCTTTTTAAACAAAACCTTTCTGTATGATGTGCATGGTGTGCACAGTAGAAGCGTATAGCCACAATCTTTTAATTGACATTTATCCTTATGAAAGTGGCAAAAGCAAATCTGATTCACTTAAATTTGAACAACCTTCTCTACCATATTGGACAGAATTGAGTTTCTAACGTCAAGATTGTGGCCATCAAGTTTCATCTTTTGAAAGCTACTGAATTTTAATCATACTTATTGTTCAATTCAAGGGCAGAAAACCAAATTTGCTCAAGCTAATAATAGAAAGAAAAAGGCCCCACAAGGTGACATGGGAAGTCTCAAATGGCAATTGAGATCATGAAAATTTTCTGCAAAACAACAATAGTTATGGCCTTGATTAATCCATGGCCAGAATCACCAATTAAACCGTTTTTTGGCAATATTAAGAGATGGTTGCAAGAGAATGTTTGAAGCTAAAATTTTCCATGCCTTGGGTTTAATAATCTTCAGTACTTGATATTTGTTTATTCCCTACAATTCAGTAAAGCGTATCTGAAATAAAAAGTTAAGACTCCCATAGCTAATTCTAGAAGCAGAAATGCGTGAATGACTGATACCAGAAATCCAACTAACTATTAATAACAAATAAGGAAAGAAGCATCAATCGTCACTTGAGATTGACGCAAAATGTGGTGAGTTGATACCTTCACCCACTTTAAGATCAACATGCTCATAAATGCCAATTATACAAGACGTAAAAATATGCTCAATTCTCAAGAATGATTAGCTTATGTAGAAGACAATTTCCTACATTTTGAGATAGGTTCTTGACAAGGTTCATGGTTTAGGACTGTGGATTCTTCTGTTATACGTGGCGTAGTAGCTCTCCTCCATTTGTTTTAACAAATCGAGTCCAAGATAGATGAGAGGATATCATGTGCTACAGCTGGTTTTTGTAACTTCCCTGGTCCACCATTTACAAGGCGAGGGATGCAACAACTTTGCAGGATAAGCAGCCCCAACCAAACCGAACGTGACACATAACTCTCTCATTAAATTAGAACCGATCACCCAAAAATATTCTTTGTGGTTTGACTAAATAAATATTTCTAACATAATAAAAAAGGCTAAACCGTTGACATTTGTTACCCTTAGGCCTGGAAAACCATAATTAAGAGGGTCATTGTTTTGGTGTAATGGTAGTGGCTTGGGCTGTTTTCTTTGTGTGGAGCCGGTGAGCAAGGAAGAAGAAGATGTAGGTGAAAGACTGCACAGTTGGGACCGGTCCTTCAGACCCTAGGCCAGTCCAAAAAAGGGCATAGATCGATCCGCACAAAAAGGGTGCATCAATATGGGGTGGCTCAAGTCTGCGCAGGAGCTGAATCCAGTGGCATACTCGATCAATCCACACGAACTGAATCCAGTGACACACTAGATCAATCAACACGTTTTGGGGGGATTGATCTGGCGTTAATTTTGACAAAAAAATTTTAGGCCTGTGGCAAGATGGGGCTGGGATTAGGTACGGAAATTTGCTTTTCCTTATGTATTAGGATGATGTCAGGGGGCTGAGTATCAGTACCTAAAAGTGACTTTCACTTTTTGGGGGGTGATTATCACTTTTCAGCACTGATGTGTCCACCCCTATTGCCATCCTAATACATCAGGAAAAGCAGATTTCCGTATATAATCTTTTCCGCCTTGTAGAGAATGGTGATACCCAATTAGAATCTTGTCACCCTTTCAATGATGTTGATACCTTGTAGAAACTGATATATATGTGATTTCTCCTTTTTTCTTTGTTCTTTTGCTTATGTTATTCTCCCAAACCAGGCCTTTACTGTCCCCAGGTGGGTAATGATTGTTTTACAATGTGACTCAACGAGGTAAATAGCAACGGTAAATCAGAAGCTAGTAAAATAACAAAAAAGAGGTGAGAGAAAGAATGGAAAACATAAGATATATGTCAAACTATAAAGACGACTAGACAGCTGGTACTAGTTGGGAATTTATGAAGACCTTTAAATAAGCCTGTAAACATGAATTTTATGGTATTGCAGTTCCAGTCCTACAAGAACGACCGTTCCTATACAGGCTAAAAACTGAGCACTGCATGAAGAAAGTAGCCCCCCCTCACATACAAACAACACACAAAACACACACACGAGTTGGGAAGCTACACCCTGGCAACAATTATTTATTGGGTGCATAGAATTAATTTGGGTAACTGCCCATATCTGGGTGGGTTCATGGTTTTAAAATGCACTTGTCAATGTATTCTTCTTATGGGCTATTTCCTTCAGCTTCTGTGAATTTTTTTTCCTTGGTGCTCCTCACCGCACCCCACCCTAATCCCAGGCTTGGTTAATGTTCATTAGAAACTATTATACTGGTCCAGGTGTATAACCTTCACCGATCTCCGTATTTCTGGGACCGACCTCATGAGTTTGAACCTGAGAGATTTTTAGTGCCAAGGCAAAGTGAAGGAATTGAAGGATGGGCAGGTTTCGATCCAGCCCGGAGCCCTGGAGCAATGTATCCAAATGAGGTCACCAACTGTTGCATTACTCTTTCAGAATATTTTCTTATTTATTTAAATCTGTAGTACTCATTAGTTTGTTTATATATGTAATCTTCAGATCATATCGGATTTTGCCTTCTTACCATTTGGTGGGGGGCCACGCAAATGTGTGGGAGATCAATTTGCACTCTTGGAATCGACTGTGGCATTGGCTTTATTGTTACAGAAATTTGATGTAGAGTTGAAAGGAACTCCGGAGTTGGTAGAACTCGTTACAGGAGCGACGATTCATACGAAGAATGGTCTGTGGTGCAAATTGAGTAAAAGAGGCAACATTGATTGAGGCATAAACTCAAGGTTGTCATCCTTGTAATAGTTTTTCATGCTTTGTACTTGCTTTCTTCGGTTGTGTCTCCTCGATCAGGTAACTCACTCTTTAGTTTCTATGGATTCAAATTCATCTGCTTCTAAATTGTTTCTGTTTCACCTTCTTGCCGGATGAGTTGCATTTGATTTCGATCAAGATTCTTAGAGTACTTGGAAAGCTAATTTGTTAATATTGTATGTTTATGATTGTGTAAGGTCAATGCTTGAGCCTATCTCTGATCACTCATTTAATCTTAATGGCAGAAATAACTTAATGGCTGACCAGCATCTTCTAGGTTGGCTCTATGAGATATCTCCAAGACTTCTCATGCTGTTGGTCTCAAGACTGTTCATGATGTTCAGACATCTCTTGAGAACATGTGTGTCGAACAGTTTAGGGTTTGTATTCCTACCTTTTGCTACCTATATATATATATGCTCCCAAAGTTTGTACAAGACTAAACTTTTTGGTATCTCTAGCATAGCCCAATTTTTTTTCATCATAGTAGGAATATCCAGAGCTGACTATACATATGCTTCCAGAGGTAAAGCCTACGTATAAACTAATCATAATCTTAGATCAATTTCTACACTATTTTGTAGGGGTGCATATGGGCTAGGGTTAGGTCGGGCCATGGTAGGCCTGGGCTCAGTTTGCTATAGTAAATATGGGTTTGGCCCATTTTTTAGATAGCATTAGGCCCAAACCCGATCTTAATTATCTTATTGGGCCTTGAGCTAGCCCATAACTCATTCAAGCTTAGCTTTTGCTTTGTCTTTGCATGATTGCATATCCAATTTCTCATGGAGCTGGAAGCCCAATTGCTAATCTAAGCTTTTTTCTTTAATGTAATATTTAGTAAATAGAGAGTTATGATCCAATAAATAAGGTACTTACATGTCCCTCTAATAATTATCCAGTTTTTCCTGTATGTAATTATTTGAATGGTGAAAAACAAATCTATAAAGCTTCAAACAATGTATAATATGAAAAGTTTGGGCCTAAGGTCTGGTTCGGGCTCTGGCTGGATAGGCCTTAGGAAAGGCTCAGGCTGGGCAGAGGTAAGGCCGAGCCCAGGTTCTATTGAGCCAGGCTTTTTTGGATCAATTTGCTGGTTAGACAAGTTGGGCTTTTGGACCGACCCAGCCCAATTTTCCGCCTAACTATTTTGTGATTTTTTTATATTTATGTATGGACATTGATCGCCCATCCTACTTTTTGCAGCATGTTGGGAGGTAAAGGTCTACGTAAGGGCTACCTCCACTGGACCCATTCATTGACCCGTGCAGCCACCCAAAGATTAATTTGAAACGTTGCAGAATGTAAAATGGGTATTTGTCAACTAATATACAAGGCTTAGGATAGATAGAATGTATTTATGGTTAGGGTCTTCTATTCTATGCTTAGGGTTTCAGAGATATGAGAGAGCAGCAAGATTTCGAAGTAAAACTGAATTGGAGGTTGTTGAAAATTCAACTGTGTTGCTGAGGGAATGTATAGTTATGTGAGAAAACAAGGAGAGCTCACACACGGCTGAAAGAATGGTGTCACATTCTAGGGATAAAGGAACACTATTGACTTATGTATCCTCGGCCCTCCTAAGGTTATCATTGGTGATCAGTGTCAACTTATGCAAACGGGTGCTCCATTGTAACCACCCTAATGGGTGTCAGGCATCCACCGTTTCATTATAGAAGCTAAAAATGAAATTCTTAAATTGAGAAATTTCTTGATCGATTGAGCCTCAAAGTCCAAAGCTTTCCATCAAGTGAATCTTTATTCTCTCAGCATTTTGTTTTTTATCTAAAATTATGCACTTCGTTATTCCAAATGTGGTCGGAAGGTGTATAGCTATAAGCTGTCCCAAATGCCATGTCGTATAAAAAAGAAAAAAGGAGTAAGTGAAAATCCCCATATGATCCCACATGTAATCGGTGTGTGTTCAACTGGTGAGTAGTTGGACGACGGCATCATGATCTCAAGAGCCCAATTGTGAGTAGAATAAAGGGGGTTAATCGTGAAGTACTCGTATTCAATGGCAAAAACTAATTAGGTGAAGGTGCTTGACTCGTGTGAATCCCTCATATATATGACACGGCTCGATATTTAAGCCACCATGCCTACATTTTTTCATGTTTTCACAAGGGTGTAAAGATTCGCATGGGACATGATTGCCGCCAGCGTGACAGCCAAAACAGTGCAAAAAAATCCGTTGATAGCATATGCTAAACTTTAGATTGTGATGGTGTCGGCATAGGTAAGAGGACACACCTTCATTCACTTGAAAATGTGTGGTCGCCTCGTAATAGCACTGTGGGATGCTTAGAGGAATATCGAAGGTAGCTGCGAATGGAAGCATGAGAGCCTTGAGGTAGTGATGTGACACACCTATAGACATACTTGATGTAATTGTGGGTGCAGGCATAGGAGCCTCTTGATGGTCATGTGAAGTATGAAGTAGATATAAATGGAAGCATGTTTGTTTCATAGTAATGGCATGGAGTACTTGGGATACCTAAAATAGTTAGAAATGCATCCACCCTAGACAACCAATGGCACGAGGCACCTAAAAAGATGTACTTAATAAATATAGTTGTGAAGTAGATGGAGTGCAGTGCATGAAGAGATGCACAGAATAGTTTTTAAACAAAGCATAGATTTCTCACAACAAATTCTTTTAGTCGCAGAGGATATTTGTATGAATATGACAAGTCCCTTGCAGGAACATATGTTTGGGTGTGAGTTGCGTGGCAAGTTGGCGTGGTCTTACGGATGTGCTTCTCTATTGAGTGATTTTCTTTTAAGTCGTTTTGGGGCTTAAGGCATATAATTACTGAAAAAGGGGGTGTTATTTTCTGCTTGACTCCTAGGGTGGCAAGTGTGTTAGGTGATCGATCAGGATATTTTCAGTTATTTTGCCATAGTCATGAGAGAGAGGAAAAAGAGCTTTGGTCTCAAATGAGCCTTTCTTCCTTGAAGGGAAGTGTTTCAATGGTTACAAAAGGACAGCTTTGCAACATCTAAAGCTAGGTTATATTTGGTTATCCACATCATATAAAAGGGTGGTTATCCACATCATATAAAATCTATAACCTATCAAATGTTCAAAGTGATGAAAAAATGTTTGTACTGTATATGATGAATTATAAGATGACACGTGTTGTGTTGGGTGTAAAAACATCCAAAAAAAAATGTGAACGATTACGTGTCCAAATAAAGACAGCAAATTCAAAAACACACATAAGATGTCTGTGTCAATGCAGATAATCATTCTGTTTTTATTTGTTTATATCGTACACACCCCCAAATTAAAAAATAAACCACTTTTCAAAGTGATAGGAAAGGTTAGGGGTTAAAGGGGCTGATATCCTCTACGTCACCCCCTTGTAAGCCACTCAATGGCCACACAAGAGGGAATCAATTCACTTTTTGCATCACCCACCCATTTTATTCCATATGACATCCGCTGGTTTCATGGACACCAAATCTTAAACAAAACATCTTTTTCCAAAATAAAACCACTACCTCAGTATTGTAACTGTAGGATTGTAATGAAAGAAGGAAAATGATGTTTTGTCTAACATTGTGTAAAACACGAGGGAGGATTTTGTCTGCCTCCTTTACTGAACGCTTGGTGTGGTGTGCATGGTGTGCATTAAGGGGTAGACACATCAGTGCTGGAAGGTGATTAACACTTCTTGGAGGGCACTTATCACTTTTCGGTGCTGATGTGTCCACCCCCTGTTGCCTAGAGGACGAATTGGTTGGTAAGGGAGGTGGACAAAATCCTTTTCAGTAAAATATACACTTTAAGATTCAGTAAGGAATTCAGAAATGCCCATTGGTTAAACACACGTCCAAAGTGGTTAGATTAGGAGTTCTGTGTTCAAAATAGGAAAACGTGAACACACACTTTAAATTTACTGGGAAATCTTATCAAATTGATTTGGAAAATTATCTGAATTGTATATAAGTTAAAATAAGATATTTGTTTGGGACTACAAATAGGGTTGTTAACTATCCACCTAAGTCTCAGTATTGGTAGTATTGGTATGCATTTATACATAAATGCATATCCGATTCTTATAAAGATTTGTTTTGTTTAACAAACATTCATTGATAAACGAATTGAACACAAAAATATATATTCAACTAAACTGAAAGGATGTTCTCTCTAGGATGTACCATTTGTTCCCTCACAGGAGTGTGGGTCCTATGCACCCTGTGAGGGGGCAAAGGTATATATATATATATATATATATATATATATATATATATTAAAACTGTAAGACTAGTTTCAATGAAAATATAAAAAATTGGCACTCATAAAAGGAAAAAAAAGTTGAAAAGCATAGATGCAGGATAAGATTAAATTTGTAAAAAAGTTAAAATAAAAAAACCTGTGTGCAAATGAATATTTGCTTCCTATTTAAAAGGGAAAATGATGTTTTGTCCAAGATATCTACAATGATGTCCAGGACAGCAGGGCCGTCATATGGAATTAAATTCATATTCCATATTCAAAAAATACATCACCCACCCACTTTATTCAATATGAAGCTCCCTAGTGTCATGGACACCATTCCAAACAAATATCCTTTCCAATTTCAAAGAGGCACCAAATTCAAAATCAAAAGGAAGCGTCCCTTCACAAGGTGTCGGTCCCATGCAAAAAGTGTATGGGCTTACACCCTGTGAGGGGGCGAAGGTACATCTTGGATAGAATATCAATTGACAATTCAAAAAACGGAAAGGATGTTCTGTCCAGATGGTGTCCATGATACCAGCTGTTGTATGGAATAAAATACATATTCCATATTCGAAAAATGCATCACCCACCCATTTTTCCTGTCCATGACACCTTTTCCTTCAAAAAACCATCATGTGTGGTGAAAAAATCTGGTAGGACATACAAAAATCATGGACAGAAACATTTGTTCTCTTCCCAGTAACATGTCATGTGTCCATTACGGTGCAAACAATAGATCCTTTTCATTGAGGGGCAGATTTTCTCTTGTCAAATTAGTCTATACCCGTGTCGCCATGCTACAAAATGACACATTTATTTATCTTTCCTTCAAAGGATCTGCTGCACCAAAACGCTGTAATTTTACACGTGATGGTTTTTTGAATTTGGTCTCTTTTAAATAGGGAGCAAATGTGAGTTTGAACACCTTTTTTTTTTTTTTTTATGGTTTTAACTAAACAAACCTAATTTATATCGCTATGGATTTTGTGCACACAAGATCCGTGCGCATAGACCAGGTGTAGACACATCAGTGCCGAAAAGTGATAAGCACGCCCCCAAAAAGTGTAAATCACTTTTTGGTGCTGATGCATCCGCACCTAATCCATGCGCACGCCTTAAGCATGGATTTTGTGTGCACACCATTCTTTCATTTCTTTGTCTTTGCCAAAAAACTATTTTCATCTGAAAACTATTTTTACAGTTTTATCCCTGACCTTTTGTGTGTAGGGACAGGGGAGGACATACCATCTTGGGTGACCCTGCCTTTCCGGAATTTGGTGTCTCTTTTTCTGTGTTTTCTTTTTATGAAAATGATGTTGTGTCCAGGATTTGGTGTCTAGATGGTGTCCAGGACACCAGGGGATGCCATATGGAATAAAATGTATATGTCATATTCAAAAAATGCATCACCCACCCATTTAATTCCATATGACTTCCACTGGTGTCCCGGATAGAACATCCTTTCCCTCTGACACAAACCTTTTTGGTTCATTTGAAAATTGTTTTTACTGTTTTAACCCTATATATTTCAACAGGACCTTTGCGTGGGAAGAACTATATTGGAGTGCAGGGGGGATAGAAAATTTGGCGCCTTTTCCAAGTCTATATATTAATGGGTAGCTCTCATCACTCTACCAGTGTTAGTAAGCACTATAACACGAAGAAAGCTCTCAGTTTGTAGTTTTGGATTGTTGAAGATCAGTCTAACATGGCGGGGTCTCCGTCTGGTTCGGGGTTAAATGAGAAGGTTGGAGAAGGTAGTGGTTGGAGGCTACAGATACAGACGGTTAAGGTAAACAAAACAATAAGAACATGAGAAACCTCAGAATTGGAAATGCGAGCATATTAGATAATCCGGCTGCTTTGAATTCTCTACAGGGACTTCCATCTGTTAAGTTTCAGACAGTTCAGGGCGGTGGTTCTCAGGATAATGAAAATCGTGGCAGTATCGAAATAGGAAATTTTGATGAAGGTGAGGGAATCCACTGGATTATTTGGAGTATTGTGAGGGGTATTTATGCTTTTTTTTTTGTATACCTTTATGACCACAATATATAAAAAAGACTACAAAACAGGCTTTCGTCTTGTATGGCTCTCCTTGCCAAAAAAAAAAAAAAATCTTGTATGGCTCTAATAGATTTTATTTTATTTTATTGATATACTCACACACACAATGCTAGAGTTGGGTTTTTATTTTTTATATATATTATTTATATCACTTAGATCATCCCTATTGGACTCCAAGAGTGCCACGTCAAGATATTAATTAAGCCGATGAAAACGCTTCTTTCTTTTTCTTAGTCGTCAATGGCATGACGTTTGGTGACTGATTTGATTGGTGGATTTAGTGTTGGCACTCGCCCCTATCACTCATCGCCCTCGTGGAAACAAACCCTAATTCTCTACAACTCCCACTATGTAGAAACAAAGA
The DNA here is from genome assembly GCA_025762735.1 of Platanus orientalis. Taxonomy (NCBI): domain Eukaryota; kingdom Viridiplantae; phylum Streptophyta; class Magnoliopsida; order Proteales; family Platanaceae; genus Platanus; species Platanus orientalis. The sequence continues at coordinate 10,840 of JAOXJP010112402.1, forward strand.
AAAGTTTACAAGGATTAAGGTTTGAATCTGTAGCTTATAACTCAATACAGTGATTAGCAAACACAAGGAGTGGAATTGATGCAGTGCGAGTGTAATGGATGAATCTCACCAAAAAATTGTGACAACCTTCTACAAACCTGTTGATTTTTTAAACTGAAAATACCAGAAACATGGACTTATTGATTTTCCCTAAAGGAAAATACCAAGAATTAAAAAGAGAATAAATCTCAATAACAAAAAACTTAATTCAATAATTTCATTACATTACACTTATTTATAAGTCAAAGACCAAAACAATAGAAAAACCCTAAACAAATCTGTGAAATTCGTCCAAATATTCGTATGAACATATTCCAATCTCGTGCAGCATATTTGGATACTATTTTCTCCTTGAAAACAGTAGAATTTGATTTTTTTAACGTACAATAACAGTTGTAGTCCTTGAAGTCTTCTTTCCAACGCATCACAAATTGTCTTAATTAGACATCTGCACGAAAAGTTATGTCTTCCAGAAGTAACATTATGTACAACCTTTTAAATTTTGAATTTGTGCAAAGTTCGGACCCAAATAAAATCCTAATTTTCTAAAAACTCTCTCATACTAAAAATTAAAACATAACAAATAAAAACATTTCTAATAAAACCAAAAAACTTAATAAAATAAATCTTTTTAAATAAAATAAAAATCATATTAAACCCTAAACAAATCATTGTAGGAATAATTTTGTCCTGGGATTGACACGAATGTATCTTTATACTTAGCAAACATTAAATCCTTTGGCAACTGATCATTATAGTTGATATAAATCTAACACTTAATCTTTGGCAATCTATTAAATACATCATCATCATATATAGGTTTATCAAAGATAACACCACCACCACCATCATCATCATATATTAGTGTATTAATGATAATATCTTCATCATCATATATAGGATCATCAAAAATAGGAAAAGATGAAATTATACCTAAATCTTCGAAATCCCAAAATATGGAATTATAATTAATTTTAGATGATTCTCTATAAGGAACACTTACAATAAATTGTTTTCTAAGATCTTCATCTTCTGTAGTAGAGACCAAATCAAGGAACTCTTTTGGTTGTACACTCATGGAATTCAGGGATCTCAATTATCCACGTGGACTCCCATCGACTAGCATCACGATAGTTTATGGGGTTTCCAACCATTGGCCTCTTTCTATATTCATCAAAGGGGTTTTCTAGATCATTATCGGCATCCTCCTTCACAAAATGTGGATTCGATGAAAGATTTTGATGATGAATCGCAAATACTGCAGCATGGATAGTAGCTCTCTGCTAATTTAGCACCTCAATTTATTAAGCTAATCGGACATTATCATCACGCTCGTACACATCATCCAACGGAAATTCATGAACTCCTACACATCTCCTTGGCATGGTGTAGGAAAATCAACGCTAGCTCTAATACCAATTGTTGTAGTGAAAGTGTAGGGAATGAATATCATCAACAAATTAGGACAACCTTCCATGAACCTGTTGATTTTCGAAACTGAAAATACAAAAAATAAGGACTTGTTAATTTTCCGTAAAGGAAAATACCAAGAATTAAACAGAGAATAAATCTTAATAATAGAAAACTTAATTCAATAATTCAATCAATAATTTTAACTCTTCATTACATTGCACTTATTTACAAGTCAAAGACCAAAACAATAGAAAATCCATAAATAAATCTATGAAATTCGTCCAAATATTCATATGGAAATATTCCAACCTCATGTAACATCTTTGAGTATGAATTTCTTCTTGAAAATGGTAGAATTTAATCTTTTAACATGAAATAACAATTGTAACCCTTGAAGTCTTCTTTTTAACGCATCAAGATTCATCCTAATTAGACATTAGTGCGAAAAGTAATGCATTTCGGAAGCAACATGGGTAGAACCTTCCAAATTTTGAATTTGTGCGAATTTCCCCTTTTGAACCCAAATAAAATCTTAATCTTATAAAAACTCTCTCCTACTAAAAACCAAAACTTAACAAATAAAAACGTTCCTAATAAAACCCAAAAACTTAACAAAATAAATCTTTTTAAATAAAATAAAAATCATATTAAACCCTATTTTTGTCTTGATTTTTCTCTAAAAAATATTCACCCTAATATCATGTGATGCCATGTGTTACACTGCATCATTCTCCTTAAGTCGGAAATAATTCATCATCGAATTCGATGCATCTTCATCAAAATGGTCAATACAATGATTGACATTAACCACATCATATGTTGAAAGTTGTATCCAAATTCTTTCTTCCCACTAAAATCCCAAAACAAATCATTGTAGGAATAACTCTATGATGGGATTGATGCGAACACATCTTTATACTTGACAAATATTAAATCCTCTATCTTTGGCAACTGATCATCATAGTTGATAGAAATCTGACACTCAATCTTTGGCAATCCATCAAATACATCATCATCATATATAGGTTTATCAAAGATAACTCCATCATCATCATCACATATTGGTGTATCAATGATAATACCCTCATCATCATATACAGGATCATCAAAAATAGGAAAATATGGAATTTTATCTAAATATTCTAAATCCAAAATATGGAATTACAATCAATTTTTGATGATTCTTTGTAAGGAACACTTACAATAAATTGTTTTCTAAGATCTTCATCGTCTATAGTAAAGACAGAATTAAGGAACTCTTTCGGCTGTACACTCTCATGGGATTCAGGGATCTCAATCATCCACTTGGAATCTCATCGCCTAGCATCGCGATAGTTTATGGGGTTTTCAACCGTTGGCCTCCTTAGTCTATATTCATTAAAGGGGTTATCTAGATCATTATCAACATCCTCCTCCACAAAATGTGGCATCGATGATAGATTCTGATGATGAACCGCAAATACTATAGCATTGATGGCAACTCTCTACTAGTTCAACACCTAGATTTATTGAGCCAATCGGGTAATATCATCACGTTCGTATACATCATCCAATGGAACTTCATGAACACCTGCGCATCTCCTTAGCATGGTGTAGGAAAATCAACTCTAGCTCTGATACCGACTGATGTAGTGCAAATGTAGGGGATGAATCTCACCAACAAATCGGGATAACCTTTCACGAATCTTTTGTTGGAAGATTACCGTTCTTGAACATAAAAATTAGTAAAGTTCATTGATCAATCACATATCTAAATATATTTTTCCATGATCACCATATGAATCT
>JAOXJP010112413.1:0-14076 GCA_025762735.1 Platanus orientalis
ACAAAGAGTCAAATCCCTAGACCCCTGGGTCTAGACTTCTCCTCTTCACCCGAAGAGGAGAACCGATGTCCAACTCCATCGGTTAACCCTGAGTTGGTGGTGACTCTAAGAAAAGCCTAATCCTCTTGTAAAAGGGTTAGCCTCTCATGCACCAGCCTCAAGCGCCGAAGAGTGGACCCAGAAACCACGGGTGGAAGGGGGCATCCGAACCCCTCCTGAACGCCGATGTCTACAACTACAAATGAGCTATTTTAATCAGATTTCTAGATACCAACTCTCTGGAGAAATTTTGGATGTTGTCTCCATGGTCATATAACAATGATCTAGTTGTATTACAATGATGCAAGAAAGGTAAAGACCCAGATAAGTATGAGTTCACAAACACAGAGTTGTGGATTCAACTTCACGGATTGCCAGTGGATTACCTCATTGAAAAAATAACATACAAAATCACAAAGGAGATTGGGGAACCGACATTTATTCCACCAGGATAAAGCATCAAATGGAGCAAATATGCAAGAATCAAAGCTCTCTTGGATCTCAGAAAACCCCTGAAGACTAATATCCCCATCAAAAAGGCAAATAATGAGGAAGGCAAAGCTGATGTTAAATATGAAAGGTTGCCAAGGTTCTACTACTTCTGTGGACGGGTCGACCATATGCAGGAATCATGTCACAGACTAGCAGGACTTCGAGATACCATCCTCTCTGAATATCTAGAGAACCTTCATACCCAACTAACTGAAATGTTGCAACCCTCATATGATGAAGAGATTAAGGCGGAGGGGGGACGATGGAGACGGGGCCCAAAATACCTGGAAGAGGAAGAAGATGTAGCTGATTCCACAAGAGACAGAGAAAACACAACTCAGTAAGTCTAGCCGAAGAAGAGCAACACTGGCGACTTGCAGAGAAATAAGCTGATGTGGTGCGAATCAAATCCATCCAAATCGGTGGCTAATAGGGAAAATGGAAACTCCAAACAAGAAGGAGCAAATGGCGAATCCCTGAAATTTGCTAGCTCAGGAATTAAGGCCAATTTCACACTCGCCCAACAGTCAACAATCTCAGTCAATAAACCATGGATGAACAGTAAGAAAGGATCGCACCTTCCATCTCAAGAGCGATCAAACCAGACTGGGCAACTCAAAACGGGAGGAGGCGAGATCACTTTAAGCTTTGATCCACACCGAAATAGAAGGGATTTCGAAGCATCGCAGAAGGCAAGTAGAATCTAGTGTGACTCCCTACATAAAATACCAAAGAAGTGAATCAAATCCCAGACAATCACAGCCCTGAAGAGAGAGAATAAAAAAAATCTCATGATTTCTTAAACCCTAATGAAGCTCCACTGAATAAGGGGAAAGAAATCAGCAGAGCAAATCAGGGGGTAGTCACCTGCAACAAGGAAATCCTCCCAAGCAATCCGAGCAAATCCAATCTTCCATCTTGGTCGGTTGGAATTGAGACTAAAGGGCTCTCATATGGAAAATATCCTTCTCAAAGTGTGACAACCACAATGTTAGGAAAGGCGCACAGAGGAGAACAAGGAGATAGGTTGCTCACTTCACAAAAACCAAAAAATAATACATTCCAACTCGGTCCAACAACAGAACCAAACTCAAAATATGAACTGGACCAAGAAATTCCAATGGAAATGGATGAATGGCTGGAGACGCCTGTATTCTCAAAAGCTGAAAATTCCAATAGTCAAGAAGATAAAAAATATTGGGGGAAAATCTGGTCACTAGAATTTGAGTTACCTAACTCCAAAAGACAAGATCGCATGGTTGGCGATAAATCAAATCTGAAAGTACAAGCTTGTTTGGTGGGAAGGAAAGCCGTGCAGAGGAATACCAAACTAAGGTAGATGAATACACAAGCTTAATCCAAGGAAGCAACAAGTATCTCAACTGAAAGGGTGGTGGCGGCTAGCGTTGAATATCTGCAAGGAAAATGAAGGTACTCTCCTGGAACTGTCGGGGTGGAGGCAGTGACTCCACAATTCGGACAATAAAATCACTACTATGGGCAACTCAAGCAAACATGATATTTTTATCTGGAACCAAATTGCCCAAGGAAAAATAAAAAAAGTAATTGAGAAGATTGGTGTATTAAATTGCTTCATTGTACCAGCTAATGGGAAATCAGGGGGACTTTGGCTTCTTTGAGATGATTCCATTTTATGTAAAGTGCTCTTATCAACCAATCATTTAATTATTGTTGAGATCCAAAATATTACAAATTTACAAAAATGAGGTCTAGTTGGAGTATATGGCTGCTCAAGGAAAAATGAAAGGAATAAAATCTGGAATGATATCAAGCAATTTTCCATTGGATACACTTACCCAAGGTGCAACATAGGAGATTTTAATGTTATCTTGAGTCCAACAGAAAAGAAGGAGGATGCTTGTACCCAGACCAAGCTTATAGAGACTTCAAGGATATGGTTAACCACTGCGGGTTAATTGACTTAGGCTATTCAGGGACGGCCTATACTTGGTCAAACAGAAGAAGGTCACAATTTCTCATCAGAGAATGGCTTGAAAGAGCTTTTGCAGATCCCCAATGGAGGCTTCTGTTCCTGAATGCTTCAGTTCTATATCTCTCAACAATAAATAGTGACCACAATCTTATTCTCCTAAACTTGGAAGAGTCAAAGAATGGGTCTTTTCAATTTGAAGCAATGTGGATCCATCATGAAAATTTTATGGAATTCTCTCAATTTTCATGGGGCCAGAGCTGCAGCATAGGCATTGTATCAAAGCTAGACAACTACAAAAAAGAAATTAAAAAATGGAGCAGACAGAAATTTGGGAACATTCAGAAAGAGCTAGCCGTTCTAAGGGAGACCCTGATTCAAATCCAAGCTGGGGCTGCCTCAGAAGGGAACACCCAAAAAGAGGGAGAACTAATCAAGAAATACAATGAGCTACTCAAGAATGAGGAAACATACTAGTTGCAACGTTCACGAATATCCTGGATAAAAGATGGGGATAAAAATATTAAATTCTTCCATGCATCCACTCTCAATAGAAGACGGAAGAATCAGATAGTAGCAATCAGAGATGGGAATGGAGATTGGAAGGAAGACTCATATGGTATCAAATTCAGCTTTCATTGATAATTTCAATAATATATTCACCTCCTCCAGCCCAATGGACATGCCAACAGAACTATAATTAGCTAGGGAATCGATCACTGAAGAAGAAAATGAAATTATTTCAGGAATTCTAACACAAGAAGAAATCAAAGATACCATCTTTGCTATGGCTCCTTTAAAAGCTCTAGGTCTAGATGGAATTCCAGTACTATTTTATCAAAAATGCTGGGACACAGTTAAGGAAGATGTAGTCAAGTATGTCCATAATTTTTTTAGGGATAAATACTTTGAAAGGGAGATTAACCATACTTACATAGCCCTTATTCCCAAAAAATTGCAAAATGAACTTCCTTCTGACTACAAACCAATATCCCTGTGTAATGTGCTATACAAGGTGATGGCAAAAATTTTGGCAAACAGAATTAGACCAACCTTACACAGGCTAATATCTCTAAGTTAAAATGCATTTGTCCCTGGGCGGCAGATAATAGACAACATAATTATTGCAAATAAGCTTTTTCATTCCATGGGGAAAATGAGAGGTAGAGAAGGAGCATTTGCACTTAAGCTTAACATGTCCAAAGCTTATGACAAAGTCGAATGGAGATTTCTGCAAGCAGTGTTGCAGAAAGTAGGCTTCAACTAGACTATTGTAGATATGCTCATGGAATGTGTCACATCGGTCACCATATCTATTTTGATTAATGAATCATTAAAAGGATTTATTCGGCCTAATAGAGGAATCAGACAAGGGTGTCCCTTATCTCCATATCTTTTTATCATATGTGCAGAAGTTTTTTCACAGTTGATAATAAACATGGAGTTGAATTCTCAAATCAAAGGGCTACGCATCAACTGGTATGCTTCATCTATCTCACATTTAATGTTGATGATTTATTGGTGTTTGGCAGATCCAACATAAATGCCATCAACAAAATTAAAGTTCTTTTGGAGTAGTGTGGATCTTGGTTGGGGCAACAAATTAATTTCCAAAAATTCTCAATTCACTTCAGCAGAAATGTGAATCAAGCGAGAAAAGAAGAAATTGTAGAATTAATGGGTGTTCAATACATGGAGAAATCAGAGAAATATCTGGGATTGTATCTGCTGTTAGACCCATCCAAGAGAGACTCTTTTCAATTCTTAACCTAGAAGGTGTATGCAAAATTATCAGGCTAGAAGGCGAAACTCTTATCTCATGCAAGAAGAACGGTTTTGATAAAATCAATTCTTGCTTCCATCCCGGTTTATCATATGGCGACAAGCATCATCCTAAAGGAAATTTGCAGGAAAAAAGCACAAGTCAGAGGGATTTCTGGTGGGGATTTAAAGAAGGGGGACATCATCTCTACCTAAAAAATTGGAAGCATTTTCAAATCGGGAAAAATGTAGGAGGATTGGGCATCAGAAATCTGGAGTATGTGAACAGAGCTCTGATAACAAAGTTAGGATGGAGATTTCTTGAAAACCAAGATGAGATTTGGACAAAAATTCTCAGAGCAAAATACCTACGAGCAAATGTGCTTCAAATGCATCCCGTTCGTGGGGGGACATCATGAAATGTAGAAATTTCCTCAAGCAAGGAACATGCTAGCTTATCAGTTCTGGACATAATATAAACATCCTACAGGACCCATGGATTCTCCTCCTCAAAACCCTGATGGAATATGGGAATTCAAATTTAGAAGGCTTATCCAAAGTGCATGACCTTATTGATAGAAGCTCCAGATTGTGGAAAGAAGAGACTGTTAGATCTGCATTTGATGAGACAATAGTTGCAAAAATTATGCAAATATATCTAATCGAGGGTGAGGCCCAGGAAGAAGATAGATTAATATGGACTAAGACTCCATCAAGTAAATTTTCTACCAAGTCTGTTTATAAATTAATTGCAGACACAGAAGGATCTACATCAGTCAACAATGAGGGAGATAAAAAATTTTGGTTGAAATTCTAGAAGGAACGAAATACCCCGCCTAGAGTGTTATTATTTTTATGGAGACTCCTAAATAATGCCCTCCCTCTTCGAAGTACATTAGCAAGATTTATAACCACTTGTGACCCACTATGCCCAGTATGTAAAAAGAGAGAGAGAGACGTCCACTCATTTGTTTTTTGTTTGTGAGTTAGCAAAAGTGGTTTGGTTCGGCTCTCCACTTGGGCTAAGATTACAAGAAACTTCAAAATCTGCCCTAGAGAGACTTAAAGAGTGGTTATACATGCCTCAGCACCTCCAAATCTTTCAGAAAGGAGCCATTATTCTCTAGAATATCTGGAAAGCCAGGAATAATGTTATCTACAACCAACAACAGGCCAATGCAGAAAACACAATTGCTAAAACTAGAGAGATGATGAAAGATTATTGTCACAAATAACAGCTCAGAAAAAATCCCAGGGACCTTGGAAAGTAATGGCTACCATTGGCAACCTCCTCCCAAAGACTCTTTCAAAATCAATGTAGATGGTGCAGCAGGAAATTAATGTGTAGCAACAGCCGTAATTCGTGACCATAATGGAAACTTCATCAAAGGGGAGTCACAAAAGCTCCATCACTGTTCCTCAAAAGAAGCTGAAGCTAAGGCATTCTTACTAGGACTCAAGCTAGTGGAAGATATGCCATCCAAACACTCGTCCTAGAAAAATATAGTCAAAGCATTGTAAAGCTCCTAAATGATTCTTAAGCCAACCCTCCATGGAGAATCCATAGCATTATAGCTGATTGCCGAAGAATAATAGCAACTAACACACGTGTCCATTTCATTTGTTCCCCATGATTGCAACAAAGCAGCCCACGAAATGGCAGCTATAACATCTAAGGAACAAAATTCTCTTATATGGAATGGCACAAGCCTTCCTCCTAGAATATCTTCCATCCTAGAAATGGATGTTGTATCTTGAGGATTTGTTGAATGAATTGAGCTAATGCTCTTTGGCAAAAATAAAAAATAAAAATTATAGTGTAGATTTTGAGTAGGAAGAAGTGGACCATAGAACATATCTTTTGCAACATAGCATGCAAGGATAATTTATTATTATTATTATTAGTTGTTGGCTTCTATTCTCATCTCCCTATACCACTATTTAAAGGTTTTTGATATTTAGGTTAAACTTTAACCTCTCTACCACTTGAGTCAGGTGATTTTGAAAAATAATGTATCATAGTAAGTGGGTGAAATAGACTCTCACTAAGATTCTTCATAAATAATTCCAGGAATTTCCAAATTGGTCATGTATTCGGATTCCCTCAATGACATTCAAGCCATGTAAAATTAATTTCATTAATAATAATTGTTGAAAGTCCTTTGAGACGATTTTGGAGAGCTTGAGGTGTAGCTCCTGTCAAAGGATAATAAAATTCTATTTCAACGTTCCAAATCCAAATTAGTTTGATTGAGTTTGAATTCTTATTCAAACTATTTCAAACAGAATTTGAATTCTCATTCAAACTTTTTCATATATTTAATCCTTATCTTTCTGTTGTAACAATGGTTGAATTTCCAACAACTTCTACATGTTTATCTACTTGTAAACCAATTATACAACATGAAATATCTACGAATTGTGTGGAAGACTTTCAACCATTCATGTTTCAGTTTTAACATAGTATCAAGAGCCTAAGGTTTTTTTTTCCTCCACTATCTTTCACCATGACGTCTTCACTACTCTTCCCACTCCATCCATTGGAAATATTCAACATCATGTTTTTGTTAAACTTATCTCATCTAATTAATTATCTTCTATTTAAGTCTCAATTTCTTCCTATTCTTCACTACCAAAATCTCATGGGATTCGTCTATGACTATTTCTGTTGTCTGGAAGAATTACTACCAGCAAATGAAAATGGCAATCGCTAAAGCAACCCAGCCTATGGAGATTGGGTTCGCAAAGACCAACTACTATTCAGTTGGCCCATCACATCTCCTCTCTCTCTCTCTCTCTCTCTCTCTGAAGGAGTTTTTGCCTAGGTGGTTGGATTCAATACCCCTTTTGAGGTCCGCTCTTAAATGGTCTTTTACATTTCCTTCTAAAGCTCGTGTCATGCATCTCCATCTACAAATGCATAACCTTTGATCTCCACCTATTTTCAGAAGGAAAAATATATTTTTAATGAACTTGCCACCGTTGGACAAGCCATTTTGAATGAAGACTTTATCCTTTTTGTTCTTAAAGGACTCGATCCTAGTTAAAGTCATTCATCACTTCCATTGCGACAAGATCAAAATCCATTTGGTTTCGGATCTTCATGGCCTCTTGCATAGCCATGAACTTATTCTTGTTGAATCTCATTTACTACCCGATCCGGTGTCTCCTTTGGTGCTTGCTGCTACTCAACACACCTTTAACAATCGCTTTCGCAATGGTCGATCATTTGGTGTGGTCGATGCAAGCTTAATTCACAAGATCACCAATGGCTTGTATATGAAAACTCCACCACTGGTTCCACTCAGTGGTGTCAGATTTGTACCAACGCTACACCCATGCCACTCTACCAGGTACTAATATGGATGCGTGCCCACATTCTTCCTATTGCATACCTTTACCTTTTAGACTTTGGCGCCTTGCACCACATCACCTCTAATCTCTCCAACTTATCAATTCATAAAGAATATAAAGGCACTGATTAAATTCGTGTAAAGGATGGTTCAAGTTTGGCTATATCAAATATTGGGTTCTCCCATCTTCATTTTGCTACTATGTCTTTTCGACTAAATAACATTTTGCTTGTGCTTGAGATTTCTAAGCAGTTGCTCTCCATTCAGCAATTTATCAAAGATAATAATATTGCTTTTGAATTTCATCCTGATTATCTTTTGACTAAGAATTGTACAATGGCTAAGCCTCTTCTTCATGGGCCAAGTAAAGATGGATTATACAAGTTACAAATGTCGCATGCTTTGAATAAATGTGGTGGTGCTTCAGCCTACACTGGTGAATGGGTCTCCCTTGATCGTTTGCACTATTGTTTAGGGTATCCAGGGATGCAGACAGTCTGTCGTGTTCTTCAGTCAGGTACCTTTCCATACACATCAAATAAAATGCATGTTCATTGTGATGCCTGTCAACATGAAAAATCTCATCATTGTTCTCTCCTTGTAATTGGAACCATTAATGAACAACCCTTGGATTTAATTTTTATTGATGTATGGAATCCATCTTCAACTTCATCTATTGATGGACATCATTTTTATGTTCACTTTGTTGATGATCATAGCAAATATATCTGGATATTTTCATTGAAGCACAAATCAAATGCCTTTGATGTATTTCTTTCTTGGATACAACACTCATGATTATGGATTTCGATGTCTCAATCTAGTTATTGAACGTCTTTACATTGCTCTCCATGCTCGATTTGACGAATCTACCTTCCCTTTCGTTGAATCAATTCTTACCATTGCTGCTTTAGGTCCACATTTAGCATCCTCTACACTAGTTGTTATCACCGGCCCATCTTTTTGGTCCCCTCATTCTCAATTGATCTCATCTGCAAGACTACCTCCTCCTTGGCCCTCAGCTCCTCTAGTACTTGTTCCATCTAGCCCATCTAGTGCTCCTTTATTGCACCTATTGGCCCTATACCTATGGCACCGAGTCCTACTGTTGACGATACTTCTCCCCTAACTTCTCCAGCACTCTCAAATACTTTGCCTCAATCTCCATTAGTTCAAAAGCCCCTAAATTCACCCACCAGTTCCCTAGGCCTATGTTTTATTGTTGATCTCAATAACTCGGCCCATCCACTTACCAATGTTTCATCACATGGTTTTATGTAGTATGGATGGGACTAAAAAACCTAAGGTTCTCATGGCCACCCATCATACTCTCCCTTAGGCCCTAGTTTCTTCTGCTATTGATTCACAATGTGAACCCATGTGTTACACCAAAGTGGTCAAAGTTCCAGAATGGTGTCATGCTATGGCTTCCGAATTCAATGATTTATTACAGAATGGAATATGGTCACTTGTACCTTCTAAACATGGCATTAATGTTGTGGGCTCCAAGTGGGTTTTCAAAATCAAACAGAATATGGATGGCTCCATTGACCGGCACGAGGCCTAGTTAGTTGCAAAAGGATTCCAGCAACAAGAAGGGGTTAATTACACTGACACATTTAGGCCCGTTGTGAAGCCTACCCGTATTCGTTTGGTTTTATCTCTTGCAGTCTCTAATGATTGGTCCATTTGTCAGCTTGGCATACATAATGCATTCCTACATGGCCATCTCAATGAGGAAGTCTACATGACTTAGCCTCTAGGGTTCATCGATCTACATTTTCCTTATCATGCATGTCAACTTCATAAGTCCATCTATGGCCTCAAGGAAGCCCTACGAGTATGGTTCAATCTCCTTAGTTCATTTTTACTTGATGTTGGGTTTGTTGGCTCTAAAACATTACATCCCTATTCATCCTCAAGTGGTCTTCAACTATTATCTATGTATTGGTTTATGTTGATGACATATTGCTCACTAGAAATTGTCTAGCTACAATTTCTAATGTGCTCTCTCTCCTAGGATGCACTTTTACTACTAAGAATCTTGGGGCTCTTCATTACTTTATCAACAATGATGTTGTTTCCCATCCTCAGGGACTTCTTCTCTCTCAACAGAAGTACATACAATATCTGTGTTGGACCAATATGGATGACATCAAACTGGTCTCTATTCCAAAGTCCTCATCTCTTAAGCTGTCACACCCTGAACCCGGGCTAATGAAAACCAACTTGGTAGTGAACTAAATTTAGGTTGTAACATGGATTACTTATCTTATTTTATCCAATCCATATCACATATCATATTCTATTCATAGTCTCTTATCTTTCATTTACATTATTTTATCATTAGCATTAGAATCCATGTTTAGAATTTCATATGAAACATAACGTAGTGGAAACATATTCAAACATGACCATGTTCCTTGTTAAACATTCACCAAATACATAACAAAAATAGTACCTTACCTTTCATTCACATATAAGAATTATGGTTATTCACATCAATTAAAAGAGAGAGTTGCAAGGTCTCACATTTTCAATTATAACATGAAATAAAGGAGTCTACAAAATAGGATACACCACCAGTTCAATTACATCTTTATTATAAAGTTCTTCAAAATAACAAATAGGGGTATCCGATTTCTTTTCTTGTACTTTCCCCCCCTTGGATTAAGATTCTTCACTTGTGGGGGTTGTTAGATTTTGGGTGAGCTTGACGATTCAATAGGCATACATGTAAACCATACCAATTGCAATTTGAAGTAGAAAATATAGATTGGATGTGAGCAATTTAATGTTCTAAGGAGACAATAAATGCTAATAACAACATATTGGACCATGGATGATCATAATTAGAAATTGTGGGCATCGGGTAAAACCTAGGGGGAGGCTCGCACCTCTCCTAGGTCCCATTTTCGGCTTCTGCACCCACTTCACCGACTATGACAACTCTGGTGTCTATTTGGTGTTTAATTAAGAGAACTGATGGTTTATTATAGGGATGTTAATGTTTAGTACATGGCTAGCTAAAAGCCAGGCTTTCTACAAGTCACCACCAACTGAGGTTTCCTGATGAAGTTGGACATTGGCTTTCTTTTTAGGAGAAAGGAAGTCTAGACCCTAAGGTCTAGAGGGTTAATTCTTAATACTGGTCTGGTTTTCCAAAAAGTAGCGTAAGTTGTTTTATTGTAGTTGGGGAAGGTGTTAGGCACCCTAACAACCCATATTTTTAGGGTGGCTTCTCGTATCATGTATGCCATAAAATGCTATAGGGTATTGTGCCTGTTAAATATAAATTTATTGGTCTAGACCACCCCTGTGGTGTGATCATTGCAATTGTACTTGAGATATAGTCTCAAGCTGCCTACATACCCGATCTTGTGTGGTTCGGGTGTTGGTTTTGTTGGGATCAAACTGCTTGTAGTTTTGGGGGTTTGTTGTGTGTGCAAATCTCAGTAGTTAAGTACATCTGACTGTGAAAGTGATTCAAGGTAGATTCATTTTAGGTTGTTTGTATACTTACAGAGTACTCCGTGCAGCTACAAAATGCGAACAAGTTAGTGAAATGGGATTTAGGACTATTTTGTACCAATGTGTATGGTTTAAGAACCTAATTGAGTTATGACCAAGTCTTAGGGTCTTTGGGTAGCGAACCATTACGACATGACCCTAAGATAAGATAGAGACTATAAAAGGTTGGGACAAGTTGAAAGGTAGTGATTGGGTAGGGTGATTCGACTTGACCACACTAACGTAGTAGTCACGACACAGATGTTGTCTCCTAAATAAAGTTTGGGTATCGGATACACTTGCAATTTACAAGCGTATAGTCAATTTTACTATGATTGTTGGAAAGTTGAAAGAAGCATTTGCAATGAAGGGAACCTGAGATTATGTCTATAGAATGAAATGGTTCGAAGATAACATGCTTAGAAATGAAATTAAGCTAAGAATAAAGATAGGTTTCATTTGTCTTTCACAAGCTTAACACTTGAATTTCACTCTAACACTTGAATTTCAACACCTAGATTTAATTTAGGATGAAATTTAGGCATTAATTGTTAGGGAGACCAACAACTAGTCTTGGGTCTTTGACTTGTCTCTGTGGATCCCAATGCTATGGGACCGTTACAAAAGGATGAACAACTCCCCTTAGGGTTAGGTTATTCAATCTCAGAGGTTGAGGCTTTTATAGATATAGAGATTTGCGTAAAAGAAAAGGGGAAATTGGTCATCTCTCACAAGCTTAACGCCTAAATTTAACACTAACACTTGAATTTCTCAATGCCTACATTTTGATTAAGAGGAAATTCAAGTGTCAGTTGCTGGAAGTCAACAATTGATCTCAGGTTTTGAGCCTCTTGTGTGGGTCCTGAAATGATGAAAAGTTATAGATAAGGGTAGGCCCCTTCTGTGGTCTATGGCCTTTGC
Source organism: Platanus orientalis (assembly GCA_025762735.1). Classification (NCBI taxonomy): domain Eukaryota; kingdom Viridiplantae; phylum Streptophyta; class Magnoliopsida; order Proteales; family Platanaceae; genus Platanus; species Platanus orientalis. Next base: position 12,028 of record JAOXJP010112413.1, read on the forward strand.
CCTAGGCCCAAAATGAAAAGCCAAACATTTAAGAATAGAGTGATTTTTAACACAGGCCTGAATCTTGAAATTCATCCTAACACTTAAATTTCTTCTCAATGTATGAATAAAAATTTAGGCATTGGGATAAAAACATGGCCTACAAGGGTGCCTAAGCACATGGATGGATTCCAAAGTGTCATTTGCTTGTTTGTAGGCTTAGAGAAGGTCAGGGTTCATTGAGGTGGGTCCAAGTTCCCAACGCTTGGATTTCTGTAACGCCTATTTGATGCCAACACCCGAATTTTAAAAGACTAAAATTCAGGTGTTAGGTTTTGGATAGTCTACACTTTGATGGTCATATCTCTCTCCATAGAACTTTAAATTAATTATGGTCAGTCAATTTAGAAAGATGAGAGAAAGATATTTCCAATAATATATCATGATCCTATGTTTTGTTCAACACCTAATTTTCATTAATGCTTGACTCTTCTGCTAGTACCTAAATTTTAACAGGTTAAAATTTAGGGTTTAGGTTTAGACAGTCCGCATTCCGGAGGTCATATCTCTCTCCACAGAACTCTAAATTAAGCATGGTCGGTCAATTTAGAAAGCTGAGAGGGATATTTCCAACTATATATAATGATGTTATGTTTATTCTAATGCCTAATTGTCATTTCAACGCCTAATTTTTTGCTAATGCCTGAAATTTTTCAGGTGTTAGGTTTGAACAGTCCACACTTCAGATGTAATCCACAGAACTCCAAATTGAGCGTTGTCAGTTAAATTGGAAAGCTGAGAGAAATATATTTCCAACTATATATAATTAGTCTATATCTACTCTAACTTCTGATTGTCATTTCAATGCCTAATCTTTCAACGCCTGAATTTTAATTCCCTAAAATCCAGGCATTAAGCTTGGCAAAATCCAACAACCTTGCCTCAGCCATTTGGGCCTTTTACTAGTGTTGTAAAATTCTGAAATTTTTTATGGTGGTAGGGGACCCTCTTAAGTTTATTTTGTCCAAAATCATAGCAAAATTTAATCTACAAAAATCATAAATTTTTTTACACTGCAGGCGGGTCAAGAAGGAACACATAATTAGTTTTTAGGGCAGGTTTGGGGGGACTGTTTCGAGGCCCAAACCTTCTCTAAAATTCACCAAATTTTTATCATAGATAGGCTACTATGTTAGGAGTCTATCAAAATTTAGTCTATTTGGCTCAATACAAAAATCAAAAAAAAATTATAGAGCACATTGTCCTAAAAAATAAAGTGTAGCAGAGGTAGATTTTGGCTCTACTATGTAACCCAAATTCAAGACAGTCTACATGGAGTATTTACAACATCAAAGAAACATAAAACAAGGTATAAATGAAGTATAGAAGCTAAGCTAAATAGGGTTTAGGGCTTACCTTGCTAGGGCTTAGGATTAGGGTTTAGACTTTGAGTTCTTCCTCTTCTTTTCCTCTCTTTCGCTCTTGTCAATTTTTTCCAACCCTATTATACACAAATTTAGGGCTATTTATAGCCCCAAATTGGTTGAGCCGAGGGTTGGGATAGGTCCATGGGATCAAAGGATCAAAGGCTAGGATTAGTTAGGTTTAGTTCACATGGATAGGTGACATGGTCTAATAAGGAGCAAGCTTAGTGTCATGTGGCAAATTGATTAAATCTGATTAGTTGATGAAAGCAAAGGGGAGGATTGATTTGTGCTTTAATTCAGTAAGGGTAGAGATTCATTTGGTTTAGTTCACATGGATCGGTGACATGGACCAATAGGGAACAAGCTTAGGGCCATGTTGGCAATCCAAGGAAGTTTGATTGGTTAAGGGGAATCAATGGGTGGGATCAATTTGATTTTGTTCAGCCAAGGGGGAGATTAATTTGGTTTAGTTCACATGAATTGGTGACATGGACCACTAGAAATCAAGCTTAGGGCCATGTTGGCAATCCAAGGAGATTTGATTGGTTAAGGGAAATCAATGGGGGGGGGATTGGTTTGGTTTTGTTTAGCAAAGGGGTAGAATTGATTTGGTTTAGTTCACAAGGATTAGTGACATGGACCA
>JAOXJP010112424.1:0-14075 GCA_025762735.1 Platanus orientalis
GTGGTATATAGTTAGTTCTGGGCTTTTAAAGGTAAAAGGGTAAAATGGTAATTTTTTTCACCTATGATGCTTTGCTGAGGGAAGACTTATGGAGGTTGAAAAAATTACAATAACATGTATAAAGCTCTTAAATGTGGACCCTCAAAGTCATGTTGCTGATTTTGTGAGAGTTAGGGTTTAACCTAAAATGGTGTATTTGGGTTGTAATAAGGTGCTTTGACTAGCTCATTTGTGATTGAAATATCCGAAAAGACTTCTAAGGGAATACCTAACCTCCTAGAGTCTAGGTTTGTTCTTCCTAAACCAAGGGTGCTTAAAGTCTTGATGCCTAAATGCTATCGTGTTGCTCTCATTCTATTAACTAACCCGAATCAAAATTTGGGTGATAATAGTTATGGATTTTTTTTTGATAAGTAAATAAAATATTTCATTGATAAAAACAATTAAGAATTACATTCTAGTATAAATACAAAGAGACACATCTTTACTGATAAGCTCATAAAGCTGTAAAGGAAACCTCTTTGGATAGATTAGGTCTTCCTTAGCCGAGTTGGGTAAACTAGCAATGAAGTCATCAGGCTGGTTTGCCTCTCTCCATACCTGTTGAGTTCACCTCATCAAAAGATTTTATTTGGTGCACAATGAAGCTCCAAACACTTGAGACCTTCTAAGGGCATGCTGATTTTTGGAGTATAATGTAGATAACCAATTTTGATTTAGCTACCAAGTTTATTTTTCTAAATCCTTTGCTTTGCACAATTACCAGACCTCTTTGAATTGCATACATTTACCCCCAACACATGCCTAGAAAGAGAAGCCCCATTGTATTCCAACAGAGGGTGCCCTTTCGAGTTTTTAAATGTCCCATCGTAGGATGCTTGGTCTTCTTTAACGGATCCATACGTGGATAAAGCAATGAAGTTATGAGTGAAATTCCCGAAATGGTGATCCAAAGATCCTAGGGGGGGTGAATAGGATCCTTATACTTATTTTAAATTCTTTTAAATATTATTCAACCCTATTTTGATTTACTTAATTTAATGTAGCTAAGGGAATTCTTTTAATTAGTAAATCAATTATCTATGAACTTATCATATACCAAGAGGCTCTGTCATGCACTATAGTTTTACCTATAGCAGAGCGGGAGTAGGGCTAGTAAGTTCCCTAAGGTTGCTTGATTAATCCTTTTATATTAACCTTAGTTAAAGTCAATTAGTGTATTGGGCTACTTTACATAATCAAAATAAACAGAAACCAAGTAGAGATAAAATGCAAACAATTCACAACACCAAGAATTTATAGTGGTTTGGCACTCCAGGCCTACGTTCACTCTCTAACTGGCTTCTCTGAGCCTAATTTTTATTAATAGTTCTCTTAAGCTATTATAAGAAAATTAATAAACCTAAAAATTTACTAACAATTCTCAGAGAATCCATTCCATTGTAAGTGCGCTCCCAATGACTCAGATGAGTACGCTCTGTCCAATGACTTCGATAGACTAAGGTTCACTTTGATCTAACAAGTGAGAAGAGAATCTACCTCTGGTGATTTTGGCGAAGGCTGTGAACATGGTGTAGAAGAGGAATTCTTTTTTGCTTCGGGATACCTCTTGCGTAAGCGAACTTGGCTAAGTAAAGACACATTGTTTTACTTCCAAAGGATGTAACTAAAGGCTTTGGGAAGATCTCTCAAGACTTTGGTAGAGGTTTAACTATATGGAATACACTTAAAGTCATAGCCTATGTAAATTGACCCCATAAGCTCTTTTTCTCACTCTTTTGGCTTGTTTTCACAAGGATATAACTATGTATTCATGCATGAAACTTATGTGCCTTATGGGGCTTACCTTTATATAGAATGTCAAAATACATTCAAAATCATTCCCAATGGCTCTACAAAAAGGTAAAAAAGGAGTCGTTTGAGAATCTCACCAAATTTGAAAAATTCTAGATTCTGTGCCTTAGACCAGTCTTGAAAATATTAAGACTGTTCTTGACACCGGGTTTTCATTTTAAGAAAGATCTCTTCGACTAAGTACGTATGGGCCTCGAGAGGACATTGAGATCAAAAGTTATATCTGTTTTAAGTTGAACCATTTTTCAACATCCCTTTTTTATTTTACTTGATTTCATTTTCAATTTTTGCCTATCATTGGTCCAAACTTTTTTGGGCCTCTTCCTTCATTTTCTTGGTCTTTTCTATGGTCCAACCTTGGGAAATGTTCCTAAGGTTTGGGGTCAATATATATCATTTTATAGAGTGTATTTTGTCTTTAAGTTCATCCCAAAATCCTAGTTACCAACCTTAGTGAATTATTGTTTGGGTACATCCATTGGCTTCACTTGAGGTAGCTTGCTCTTGAGACTTGAAGTACTTAAACGTATACTTGAGTCTCTTTGTCTTAGTCATTCTGGCTTCGAATACATCTTCTTGGTGTGTTCCCAGACTTTATTCTTGGACTTACATGATTATACAAGTTACATAAAGAAGTCCTACTACATGAACATGCGAAATGTACATTCTTTATTTTGAGATGAACATTTATAATAAAAAATACCTTACAATGTGGAGGAGGTTTCCCTTCGCAAATCTTGGTGTTAATTTTGTGGTAATGGGAAACTCAACAATGATGGAATAATTAAAAATTAATTTTCAAGTTGGGTTGTGAATGAGTGTCAATTGCGAATCATAGTTTAGTTGCGATTAATAACTCAGTTGTGGATGATAAGTTAAACACAAACTAGGTTCACTCGTGAATCTCTGGTCAGTCGCGAAAAACTTGTTAGTCATGATTCAACCTGCAGATTGCAATTTTCTATTTTCTTTGTCTTTTATAATTTAGAGTTATGTTAACTGATTCATCCGAGCATAGAAGGTTTCATTATCACATTTCTTGAAGATAGTTAAGGCCTCCTAATAATGTGCAAGGGATTGTAACCAAACTAACTCCAAGATACAATCTAGCTTGGGTAATTCTAGTAGAGACAAATGACACCTTGTTGTTGTTCTTAAATCCCAACAGTCCAGGGTTTATGTTTTTGTAGAAAATTTGGTAGCATAACGGCACTGTAGAAGGTTTTGTCAAACAAAGATTATTCAAGAAATCAAGGTGATTTCTCTCAAGGAGAATACTAAATCTCAAGATAATGTTACTCTATTGAATTAGGTGATCTCTCTTTTGAGGAGAGTGTGGATTAAAGCACAAGTCTTGGTTACAAGAACCCAAGGCTTTATTCTTCTCAAGGAAGAAAACTTGATTCAAGAACTGAATACACAAAGAGAAGGGAGAAAGAAAGAGATTAAGAAGGTGAAGACCACAATGTATTTCTTCTTTGTCAGAGATTTTTCTCTGAAATACGCAGCAACCTTTTTCTTCTTTTTCTTGTTTTCTTAGAGAAAACCCTAATGCAGCCACCAAGAAATCACAACTCACAAAATCAGTTGTTTTAGTTTGTTAATGTGGTATTTATAGAGGGAGAGGGATTTAGGGTTTAGAAGCAACCCTTAATGACGTGTGAGAGAGGGGAGTGCGGCAACCCAAGCACACTCCCACACCTCTCCTCTAAAATAAGAACGTGGGATTGGTGAGATTGCTACTCTTCTCTTTCTCATATATTGGTTTCCAATTTTAAAAAATTTCAACACTTGGGAGGATCAGACTGCAACTTGGGAGTGAACTCTTGCTTGCAGTGACATGAATCTCTCGACATTCGTTTTAAGGCAACCTCTTTGTGTATTTTTTTTCAAGAATCCTTAGTAGACCGTATAGGTATTCCTTCCCCAAGCTTGTTCTTGGGATGAAATATCCAGTTGTAGATTTGAGTTCCTTTAAGTGGAACTTTTGATACCCTGTGACTCTTCAATCTCTTGTTCTTTATTGAGATCCACAAATTTCTCTTGGTCCTTTGCAAGTTTTCTTTTGCAATTCAAGTAAATTGTGAACCCACTAAATAATATAATGAATATAGGAATAGTGATCCAATCCCATGATAGGCGAACCAAACTTTCATTGTTTATGTCTTCACTCTTGAAACCCCATGCTTTTACACAGTTAATTTCTGTGAGATTTTGATGACATGGAGCAAGCAACCAACAAATGAAGTTGTTGGACCAATGAAAATCAAGGATAAAAGAGATATGTAGGATGGAGGATAAATTTAACAATCATTATTATTACTATTTTTTTTTGGTAAATAGGTTAACAATCCTTATGAGACTTTTTCCTCTAACAAAGTTAATCAATGTGAATTCTTGGAGGACATGTATAGAAACAATCAACTTGGACTTTTGGAGTACAAGTTTAGGAGGGTGAAATTTTTTTAGATGTTTATTTCCAAGAGAGTAAGTTGACTTAGGGTTATATTTTTAGATTTTTCAATAAAAAAGGTGTTTTATTTTCATTAGAAAATAACTCATGTTTAGTATTTTCTTTTGTTCTCTTTATTTGTAATGGGACAATTAATAGAGAATATGTAGGTGAAGCCCTTAGTTTTTAAGATTGTGATCAAGATAAGTTTTGACTATTTTATTATATTTTAAAAGTTTGTAAAGCCTTTAGAAAGGTTGGTCGTATGAAATTATTATTATTTTTTTTGAATTGAAGAAATAAAGGATTAAACATTTCAACATGTAAAGCTTTTTCTCCTTTCTAGGTTTTTTCTCCAAATATTTTGGTGTTTGTTTCTTCTTTTGAGAAAACCAATCAGACCTTTGAAAGGTCAAGTTTGGTCTATAGTCAGATTCATTAATTTCTCAATGAACTTTTTTCTAAAAATGGTATTGCTTTGTTGGTGTGCAAACTTACCTTTCTTAGTGCTAAGGAATATACTTTTACTTAACATAAAAGTTTGTGTTCCAATTACAAAAGGCTTTTACATCAAATTCCTTGTGGAAGTTTAGAATTCCCCATAAACATCATTAAGAAGATGGTTAGAGATTAACTTGTAATGGAATTAATGGATTCACCACGTTGAGTTCAGTTCTATTAATCATGATAACAATGATATCTATTCAACTTTTTTTCCCATTGCATTGAACATTTGTTGTGATTTCAATTCCACTTAAAAAAAATTGACACCTTAGCTACTGTCATGACCCGAAAATGGCTAAAGATGTGGCAGACGATGATAAGAGAAGTGGTCCAATCAGAAAAACACTTTTCAACAGCTGAGTCGACAAAAGAGTGGGGGTCCCATGACTTTCAAAAAGCTTGAAACCGAATCGGTAGTTATCATTTAAATTTGGAAGGGAAGAAGTAGAACATGACCCACTATTTCAAGAAAGAACTGCTCACAACCATTTCAAAATCTTCTATTAAAGGAGAAGAGGGGCACAATGAGAAGGGACCTCACCAATAGATACAAACCAATCTAACTATATTGCATCATGCCTATCTTAGATTCTTAGCTCATTTCAATTTTTTCTTTGTAAACCATTCCTAAATTTACTTACGTTCCTTAGATTGATCATTGGTTTAGTTTCTCTTAGTTTGTTCTTGTTGTTATTTCTCTATGGTTCTTCATAGCCATATGATTGTTAAACTTTCTGTAAGTTTAGATTCATGAATACTCATTTAAGTTTATTGCTCATCGATTATATTTTGTGGTCATTGTTATTGTTCTTCTATGGTATTTTATAATTTTAAGGCCTTGATCATAAGGGTAGAAAGAACTCACCTAAGGGAGGAACCCTACCCCTCATAATCACCTAATTCATCTTGATTAGTGGCCAACTAGACAACTGAAGATAAGATCTTTTGGTTCTCCTACGATTTGACTTTTTGTCTGGGGTCTGAGGTGAAAAGGAATTTTGTGCCCACATGGCACTAACACATCTGCACAACCATTTTCCTGTGAACACCTTCTTTGGCAAGCCTAATGGGACTATGTAAATGTTATCGAGGAGAGAAAACGTGGTTGTGGATGACAACCTTGAACATCTGCAAAACCATAATTCTAATGAGGTACCTCATGAGGTAGCCTCTTTTTCTCATAATGTGACCTTGGAATCGACGGAAATAATCAAGAAATCTATGCCATTTTTGCTAAGGGACTACAAACCCAATGAGAAATGGATGAGAGCCTAATGGACAACATGATGTCATCAATCACATCCTAGATACTGTAGTTAAGAGAAATGATAGCTAGAATAACATGCTACCTTCCTTAGAGAGGGATAATGGCCTAAGGCCATTCTTTGTTCAAGGGAATGACTTATATAAAAATGGCAATGGAAACAGGAATGGCCAACCAGGGCTAAGGAGGAATAGACCACATGACCATAACACTAGGCCATTCATGCCTAATAACCAACAGAATGTGACTCCTCTAGTGGGAGGGGATGCAGGGGAAACCGTCGAATCCTCCACTAGTGGGCATGTCCCGCCCTCTTGTCCAGTGGAGTAAGATCCCTATGGCCCATATTTTGGCCAGCAATATGGACAACAATACCCAAGGCCAATAGAGAATGACAGACCCCTTAGCCAAGATGAGGTTATTAACCTAATCCAAAAGTATGGGGGCAGAACCTACCCAGAAGGATAGATAGGCCTATGTACAAGAAGCCATACCCAAATTGGGTTGACCGATTATCGGGCTCCCTAGGGGATATAGGATCCTTGAGTTTTTGTTTTCTGGGGAGCTTGACTAATCTACTATTGAGCATATTGGTCGTTTTATTATTCAATGTGGGGATGCATCAATCAATGACTTTCTTAAAATGAGACTCTTTGGCAATTTATTGAGCATCATTGCTTTCTCCTGGTACATCACCTACCTTAGAATTCTATCAACTCATTGCAAGAAATGGAGGAACGGTTCCATAATCAATTTTTCAGGACTGAATCAGAAGTTACAATTACCGACCTATATTGATAAGGCAACTGCTTGGGGAGGCAATGGAGAGATATATTTCAAGGTTCAAACGTGTAAAGAATAGATGCTCAATTGTACTACTAGAACTAGAATTCATGAGGCTAGCCATGGATGGCCTCGAAATAGAATTTTGAAAGAAGTTTAAAGGTATGGAGTTTGTGGATCTGCTAGAGTTGTTTATTAGGATGACCAACTATGAACAACTTCTTAGGAAAGATGTTATAATTAATCTTTTGAGACTTATTTTGCTAATCCAAATTATGAAATAGATGTGACAGAGGTTATCACAAATAAGCCTTTCATATGCCTAGTTTTGCAAAGAAAATGGACTAGAGCCACGACCTCATCCAATAGGGTTTGGCTGATACTACTAGAAAATATTCTTTTGATATTTCAAAAACCCACGAAATATTTGATTATTTGCTTACAACTAAGTTCATCAAGCTAACTGATGGTCACAAGATGCCATGAACTTAAAATTGGAGAATAATGCATATGGCATTGGATTAAGGACCCATTCGACCATAATTGTGTGGTGTTCAAAAACACTATTCAAGAAAACATAGATAAAGGGTTGTTAAAATTTCTAGATAAGAACAAAGATGAAAGGAGAATAGATATTGACCCATCCTCAACCACGGTGCCACTAAACATGGCCTCGCTTAGCTTCAAAACTGGAGGGGGTCCTAGAAGCAATCTAAGAAATAGCTCACGACTATAGGTGAACTTAGGGAAAGCCCCAACTAACACGAGCTAAAAGGAAAAGCCCAAAGTGGTAGTTACCAACAAATAAACTATTAAGGAAAGGGTAAATGACCCTCTCTCCAAGCTGAATACCCTCTGTCTTGTAGATAAAGGGTCATTGGACAATCCTATCATTGGTGATAAGTGTAGCAAGGTGATGGCCTCATCATACATCACAAAATCCTCCAAGAAGAGTTCTTATAGGCAAAATTCTTTCCTAAAGCCACCTTGACCAAGACCCGAGAGCTTTTCTTGGAAAAGAGAAGGGTTTGATGATGGCTAAAATAGGTTACTTGTAAGGATCTACTCTTGGAACCATAGATTAATGGTGAAGCCTTAATACACTAAATCTATGCAATGGCATAGAGCAACCCATCCAAAGTTCTCTTTGTCATTAATTAGAACTCAAAAGAGATGCTATTTGAGGCAACAAGCTACGGAGAAAAAGTTGTAGATAGAGGCCTTGGAGGAAAGACCTCTAAAGGTCTGAGTTAAATCTGAAGTGGTAAGAGAGATTGAAAGGCTAAAGGAAGAAATTTAGAAAGAAAGTAATATAAATATAAGGAAGAGTCAGAGTCAGAGTCAGAGTTGAAACCTTTCCTAGAAGAGTTGTTAGCCTTTGCTGAGGCTTTGGTTTCAAAAGATGACCTATTGGATGACTTCAAAGTGTCCTCGAAAGAAGAGGAGGACTTGATCTAGGAACTCCAGTTTGGCACCATGCCTCTTGCGATATATAGTTAGCTGCAATATGCTAACTCTTCTTATGGTATTCCAGGTATAGCTTGGACAACCAACCTACATGATTGGAGATATAGAAGACACTTGGGGGTATGTTCTGTGGTAGTAAGAGGCCACAAAGATGTGGCCGATAAGGCCCAATAATGGAAAGAAAGGATGAATTCTCAAATAAAATTACATTCGATAAGCTAATAGATCTGATGGATCAACACCTCAAACGTTATACATATCCCTATATTGATGGGTTCCCTATTTGAAGAGTCTTGGTCGATAATGGGGAAACTATTAATATCTTTCCCTATAGTATATTGAAGGTCCTTGGGAAGACTCACTCAGATCTAGTGACTTTAGACATTGGAGTAAGTGGCTTTGTAGGAGTGATTACAAAAATAAAAGGGGTGTTGTCAGTAAAGATCACATTCGGCAGCAAGAAGCTCCATCAAACTTTTTTTGTTGTAGAGTCTTGATCACATTACAATGTTCTCCTGGGCTGAGATTGGATCCATGCAAATTGGTATGTGCCTTCCTTGCTGCACCATCTCCTATTTTGTAGATTGGAGATCGACTTAACATTTTTTCAAAGACCATAGACCATTTGTGGTTAATTCTAACATATCATATGCTCATTTTTACAATGGAAAAATTCTACCATTAAGGATGGTCCCCAAGAAAGCATTAATTGAGTCAGAGGAGATAGAGGGGGTCCTCAGACACTTCAATGATTGGCTTCTCTCAGTTGTCATTGGTGATTAATACATAAGGGCCAATATGATGACACTAACCAAGAGTTGGAGGGAAACAATCATGAAGAAAACTTTGGCTTATGCAGCCAAAGAAAGAGTAGTACTGATGAATGAAGTTCAGGCCACTACTGAATTACCTATAAGGTTATCCTAGATCGGGGTGAATAGGATATTAAAATTATTCTAACCCTTTTTTTAAGTGTTGGGATTGATTTTAATTTAGATTTGAATCTTCTTAAAATTAGTCTAAGTGTGTGTGTGCTATAATGTTCTTACTCAAGTATTTTATCAAACACGTAATGATTTAGACTAGTAATATGCATAAAATAAAGAGAACCAATCACACACTCAATCTATAACAAGAGATTTATAGTAGTTCAGCACGATGGCCTACGTTCACTTTTCTAAAGCTCACTACTGAGCTTAGGTATATTTAATTTATATTGCCTAATACAACTTAGGTAAAAAAGATACAAAACCTTACTACTTGCATACAACAAGCTACACAATACACTTGGTGTCTCTGGTGAGTTTTGTCAACTTTTGGTATCTTCTGCGGAAGCAAGGAAATATAAGAATGAATGTAAAATGCAAATGAATGCAAAGAAAAGATAGCAAATATTACCACTAGCTGGTTGATGTTGCTGTTCTTACCAAGGTGAGAGTGCTCCTTGTTGAGCTGGTTTGCCTAATACGTACACCCACACTTTTTAAAGCTTTAGTTCTAGAGCTCATTGAGTTAGGCCAACTACAAAGGGGTTTCCACTATGGATAACTCAAACCACACCTCTCAAAGAGATATTAGCTAATTAAAGCTAAGAGAAAATCAAGAGAGAGATTCTTGATGGACTGTCCAACTTTGAGTTCAAGTGATGGAGGATGAGAGTTTTTCAGTCTTGGAGTCTCACTTTTAGCAAAGAAAATAACACTTTCTTGAATGCTTGAAGTTTCTGCCCTAATGGAAAAGTTTCTCTTTTATTAGGAATAAAAAAGGCTTATAATCCTTATATTGAAATCTTTTCAAACGGGCAAGAAACATTGGCCCTTAATTCAAAAATGGAGTTTGGCGTTTAAGTGAATTTTCCAAGCATGATTGGTCATGGGGTTTATGACCAGTCACGAGGCCCTTTATAATAGGGTCCTATTAAAGCACAGGGGAGAGCTCATGACTTGAGTCCATAACCACCTTGTGACCGGTCATGGACTTTGTGATCGATCACGAAGGGGTTTGAGACCTAGGCGCATGATCGATCACAGGAAGATGCCCACCTCTTGGGAGTTGATTTTGGGCATTTTTTCCGATCGTGACCGACCACGGGGTTTGTGATCAGTCACAGATTATTGTGATGCCATCTAAGTCCCAATGGACTTGGGTCTTTTTAGGGTGATTCCTACAAGTGTAAAAACACATTTTGGTCCACTCTACATGCACCCCAAGATGCTACATGCATGCCTTTACCTTTTGGGTGTTAGAACCCATCTTGAGTCTTGACCTTCAAGGCTTGAGTCTTCCATACTTGCCCATGGATTGACAAATGATGCCCATGCATCAACAACTACTATGGCTAAGTGTGCACCAGAAGATGAATTTTTAAGATCTATGCACAAAAGAAGTGGCCATGGAAGACTTGGAACTTGTTCCTACCAAGATGGATGATTCTAAGGTAGAAGTCCATGATCCTCTTCTTGAAGTGAATCTAGGAAGTGAGGAAGACCCTCGAGCAACCTTCATTAGTGATCTATTGGAAGTGAGCTTAAAAACTGAGTTGGTTGTCTTTAGAGTACTCAAATTGCTTTGCATGAAATTACAATGAAATGTTTGGGCTTGACAAAGAGTTGATAGAGCATCGACTACCAATAAATATGGGTTTTAAGCCACATAAACAACCTCAAAGAAGAATGTCTTCAAAAGTAACAGATCAAGTAAAGGAGGAGGTCGAGCGATTGCTCAAGGTTGGGTTTATACGTTCTATCAGGTTTGAAGAATAGCTTTCAAATATAATCCTAGTGTTAAAAAAGAATAGAAACCTTAGGATTTCTATTAACATTAGAAACTTAAACTTGGCCACTCCAAAAGATGAGTATCCAATGCTAGTGGCTAACCTGCTAGTGGATGAAGCTGTGAAGCATGAGATACTATCCTTTATGGATGGCCATTCAGGCTATAACTGGATATATATAGCCAAGGAGGATATACCTTAAATAGCCTTCCATTTTCTAGGTGTCATTGGCACTTATGCATGTCCTATTATGCCTTTTGGATTGAAGAATGCTGTATCAACTTACCAAAGGGAAATGAATATAATATTCCATGACATAATGGGTAAATTCATGGAAGTTTACATAGATGATGTGGTGGTGAAATCAACCACTAAGAATAACCATTCGAACCACTTGAGGTAGTCATTTGAAAGGATAAGGAAGTATAAACTTAAAATGAATCCTTTTAAATGCGCCTTTGGGGTGTTAACAAGGAACTTCTTGGAGTTTCTGGTACATCAAAGGGGCATTGAAGTCGAATAAAATAAGGTGAATGCCATTCAAGGAGCCAAAGCTCTTAGAAACAAAAAGGAACTTTAAAAGTTCCTAGGATAGATTAATTTCCTGTGAAGATTCATTTATAACTCTATAGAAAATACCTTAGTCTTTTCTCCTTTTTCTCAAGTTGTGATTAGAGGAAGAATTCTCTTGGAATAAGGAACACCAACAAGCATTCAATGATTTAAAGAGGTATTTGAGTATGCCGCATGTGATCACTCCACCCAAACGAGATAGGCCACTTCATCTATACGTTTCTGTAGCAGAAGGATCAGTTAGTGCCTTCTTTTCCTAAGAAAATGAAAAATGAAAGGAATAGGCCATCTATTATCTTAGTAGGATGTTATGAAACCAAAAAGAGATATTATTTGGTTGAGAAATTATGCTTCTCATTGTACTTTTCTTGTGTTAAATTAAGGCACTATTTGTTGTCTCATATTGTTCAATTAATAAAAAAGACTAATATGATAATATATATGATTTCAATGCCCCCTTTGAAGGGATGAATAGGCAAATGGATGCTTGGACTCTCTGAATATAATCTCTAATATGTGTTCTAAAGGGCTGTAAAGGGGAAAGCTTTGGCCAACTTCTTGTGCTGAGTACCCTAAAGATTTGGATGAAGAGGAGACTAAAAAGACGATTGATCTATTCGAAGTCAACCTAATACCATGGACTTTAGAATTTGATGGGTTGAGCACCAAATTGTTTGTAGGGGCAGGCATTGTGATCACTTCAGCCTCAAAGGTGAAAATCGAATACACTTTTTAGCATGACTTTGATTACACTAATAACTAGGCTGAATACGAGACATTGATCATAGGACTAGAGTTGGTGTCTTTCTTGGGAGTCAAGAAGTTAGAAATAAAAGGAGACTTCCAACTAGTCATTAAGCAACTAACTAGAGATTATAAGTATGCAAGTTGGGGGTTGGCATCTTACTTAGCCATTGCTCAACAATTGCTGGATAACTTTGATGACGTTGTGATAACTCATGTCCCAAGACTTATGAACCATCAAGCTAATGAGATGGCTCAAGTAGCCTCAAGAATTAGGATTCCTAAGGGAATTGATCAAAGAACCATAAAGGTTCACAAAAATCCTTGCCTTTAGTACAAAGGAGAGGACTCCCTATATAGATCATGATGGTCATTGTAAACCATATGAATAGAGGAGGCCACTAAGGAAACACTTGAAGCACCCAAATACCAAGAAAAGTTGAAAGGTTAAACGCATCACCCTTAATTATGTGATCTTGGGAGATGGCCTATATCAGAAGGGTTTAGATGAAAAAATCTTTAGGGTGAAGATGAAACTGAATAGGTGATGGTCCATGTTCATCAAGGGCTTTGTGGTGCATGTCAAGTAGGCATTAAGATAAGGTGGTTGCTTAAGAGATATGGGTACTACTGGCCTGTAATCTTGGCAGATTACATTAAGCATGCTACAAGATACCATGTTTATCAAAAGAACAGAGACATCAAAAGAGCTTTTGCAACTGAAATGAATCCAGTTATCAAGACTTGGTCATTTAGAGGATGTGCCATAGATTTGATTGGGAAAATAAATCATGTATCATCTCAGCTACATGGATTTATTGTAGAGGCAACTGATTACTTCACCAAGTGGGTTGAAGCAAATCCACTCAAAGAAGTGGATCAGGCCAAAATCATAAATTTTATAAAGGAGTCCCACATTTATAGATTCAACTTGCCTAAGACCATTACAGTTGATATGGGGTCAGTATTTACTGGGCAACAAGGGACTTTGCCCATGACTTTGGGATTGAAAATCAACTGCTCAACTCCCTATTTGCTTAGGCAAACGGTAGGAAGAGGCATCTAACAAAATCCTAAAGGGAATTTTGGGAAAAACCATTCAAGATAATCCAAGGTTATGGCACACCTTGCTGCCATAGATCTTATAGGACTAGTACAGGGGCAAGCCCTTATGCTCTAACTTATATCCATGATGCTGTGTTAGCTATGGAGATAGTAGTGCCGTCCTTAAGTTGTACTTATCAACGTAAGTTAACACTAGAGGATTATTCTGAAGCCATGATCATTGAGTTAGAAAACTTGGATGAAGCAAGGGTTCGAGCCGTTGTTAATATTCAGGCCAACAAATTAAAAGTGGCCCGTGCCTATAACAAGAAAGTAAATGCAAAGCCATTTGGCCAAAGGGATTTGGTTTGGAAGGAAATCGTACCAATTGGGACAAAGAACAAACAATATGGCAAGTGGTCACCAAACTAGGAAGGACCAACAAGAGTTTTAGAAGTCCTGTCCTAGGGGGCTTATGTTTTTCAAAGGATAGATGGTCCAAGAGTGTAGAAAAATGAGGCACTCTCTCTCTTAAAAAACATTTATTTTATTTCAAAAGAGAATAACAACACTTTAAAACTTGACCAACTCAAGGACTAAGACAAACATATTTACTT
>JAOXJP010112435.1:0-14075 GCA_025762735.1 Platanus orientalis
GGCGGGTATTTGGGGTGCCTAACACCTTCCCCAAATGCAACTAAACAACTTACCCTAAATCTCAAGAACTCAGACCAATACAAAGAGTCAAACCCCTAGACCCCCGGGTCTAGACTTCTCATCTTCACCTGAAGAGGAGAACCGATGTCCAACTCCGTCGGTTAATCCCGAGTTGGTGGCAACTCCAAGAAAATCCTAACCCTTCTAAAAAGGTTAGTCACCTCTCACGCACCAGCCTCAAGCGCCGAAGAGTGAACCCAAAAACCACAGGTGGGCAGAGGCATTCGAACCCCTCCCGAACACCAATGTATACAGTGGGGAAAGCCCTAAATAAATCATTTTGAAGAGTTACATGCCAGGAGCTTACAAATGTAATACAAATAAAAAGATGATTCTTCATGAAAGGTGATTGGATTGGTGCCACAGCCCATTTGCTAAGAGATGAAGTTTGAATAAGCAAATCCCTCCGAACTATCATCAAAGTTATCCTGGGTATGGTCAGAGAAGCCATAATGAAGAAGTTCACCTTTGGTTGGAAGATTCAAGAGCTGATACACATCGGCAAGTGTAACAGTCATTAGGCCTTTCGGAAGATGAAAGACATTAGACATGGGGCAACAAAAAAGAAGGAAAGTAGACATTAGAGGTTATTTAAATGGCGTCTCATTTCAAGAGGCTAAAATATGCTATTTGATACCAAGCGTCCTCCACTTAGAGGCCATGGTATTGTTAGCATGCATCCTATCAACCCACTTCACCCAAGTTGTGTCAACTTAATACCAGGACCCAATGTTAGTTTTCCTAGATCAATCATCCCAATTGATGGGTTTCACCAGTTAAAAAAGAGGAGTAGCTCCATCAAAGTTGTCTAGGAAAATATCAGGCATGGAAGGATGAGATTCATTAAGGAATGCTGAACCTAAAGCCAACTCTGATAGAATAGGGGTAGAACTTAAAGAAAACTCTAGGACTCGAATGAAAATAAGGGTAAAAGTTGATAAAATGTTATGGTTTATGCCCTATTGGCGGATTTCACAAGCAACCAAGACTAGGGTCTTTTTTATCACTACCTTTGGGGCAATATGTTTAGGAGGAATGAAAGAAGAATCCTCACCCTCATTAAAGGAAGATGCAACTTGCTTAACATGAACCATGATTGCAATAAAAGATGCAGAAAGAAAAGAACATGAAAGGATGACTACAACAAGACGGTAATCGAATGAGAAGGTAAATAAGGGGAAAAGCAAGGGTTTTAAAACAAAAGATCTGAACAATTTCATCCATCCGATATAACACGTGTCTAGCTAAGGATACAAGCTAGATACGTGTGGGGGGGAATTTGTTTACCTTATTTTTTAAATTGGCCACTACTTTGAGGTCATGTAGCTAAAGTTTTCTCGAGAAAGAAAGAGTGACATGGCAAAAGAAGGTGAAAAAAACCATAAGTGATTGACACTTGAAAGGTAATTGATAGAGCTAACATAGAAGGAAACAGATCATTATGGATTGCGTGCAATAGCAGCCAGCAAAGGTCTTGATACGATGTGTTTACCAACATGGTCACGAACATCCTAGGCTATTGAGTAATCGCAGCAGAGATTATATAAATGACAGAGATGATGAAGCAAGACATACAATCATATCTCAACAGTCTCTTCTTTTATCTAGGAGTAGGTATAAAGTAAATCAGGAGTGGTATTAATTGTTAGCATAGTCAGTTTGAATTCAATTTCAAACTCTCCAATTGTCGATCGAGCTCTGTCACATTAAGGAAGCGTGAATGACAAATGAGAAGAAAAAGTGTATGAAATCATTATATTTGTAGTTAATTGCAATTATAATATTATTCTTCGTACATTTTTTGTCTCTTTTCATTTAATGTTGAAGTCCTCTTAAGTGAGGCAATAACTAAACCCATAATTGTTGAGTCACCTTGGTTGAACCCGGTTCACCTAGAAGAATAAAAATTTTTGCCAATAAAAGGTGACATTGCAACATTGATAGTTCAATTGTTTAGGATATTTGATATAAAGATTTAGGGGCAGTAAATCAAATATTTGGGATAACAATAAAAAGAGATAAAAAGAATAGAAAGTTTGAATAGCTCAAAAGAGTTATGTGAAAAGGATTTTATGCCGCTTCAATATATAGAATGCCAAACCAATTAATGCTCAATTTCCTGTTGGTTGTAGTTTCTCTTCCAAACAGTCATCTAACACCAAAGCGGAGAAGGAAGAGTACGATATTCGATTGCAGTTGGAAGTCTTATGTTTGCCATGGTATGCACTAGACCAAACAATGTACAAGTAGTGAGAGCAACTAATAAATCTATAGCAAACTCAAGGAGAAATCATTAGCCTACTGTGAAGTAGATCATTCGGTATTGGAGTAGTTCAAATGCTGATATTTGCTACGATCGTCAAGACTTGAAATTGATTGGTTATGTGGATGCAAACTTCATATATAGGAGATCAAGATAGAAGAAGGTCATCCACTGGTTACGTGTTCTCTTTAACCAATGGTACAATGGGTTAAATGTCGATGTTGCAATCTATGGTAGCTTTGTCTACAATAGAAGCATAGTACATGGTAGCCACACAGGCATGTAAAGAAGCAATTTGTTTAAAGATGTTGGTTAAAGATTTTAGGATCAGCCAAAAGAAGATTATTCTTTGTGACAGTTAGAACATTTTGCACTTAAATAAGAAATTTGGTTTACCATACTCGGACCAAACACATTAATGTTTAGTATCACTTTGCTTGTAACATTGTAGAACATGGAAATGTCTCATTACTAAAGATTCACACCGACAACAATGTAACTAATATGTTGATGAAGCTTATTGCAAATGCAAAATTTGTTTGGTGTAGGATTTCCCTCGGACTTATTGTTATGATTGGTGATGTTGGGCATCTATCTAGGAGCGTTTTTCTCATTTAAGAAGAAACAAGTTTTCAAGTGAAAAAAAGTTGGATGGGTTATCGTACAAATGAGTTGCTTTCTAATAAGAAACCAACTCCCACACTTCTTAAGTGTAAATCCTAGTTTCTGATTGGGTTTTCTAACCCTATTCATATTGGAAAGTATCCCTGTCTATGAGGATGATGTATGGGTAACTGTCTTTTTAATGTATCCACGTCTAAATTAAAATCTGTAGTTGGTTCGAACTAACATTTCGTCACTAGCATTTTCTTGTAAGGGTCACATCATCCCCAGTCTAAATATCTGGCCATCAAAGATTGATCGGCAATGATGTGATATCTGTTCATTTAAACCCGAGATGATTAAAAAACTTTCTTGTGCAGAATTAACGTAAGTAGACTCTACTTACGTTACATGCAACAACCATTGAATTGGATCTTATGTGGGTGAAATTGATGTAGATTTACCTAAATTCTGGAGCAAAAATTTCCACGTGATTTTTTGTGCCCACAACATGTGATCCATCAGAGGTTTACACGTGATGATTTTTTTTTTTTTTTAATAAATTTGGTGCCTTTCTTTGATACCGTTGTTTTGACTTTGAACACCTTTTGATGCTTTTAACCTTGTACACACACGTCAGCCCTTGGTGTATGTCACAGTGCCACAACATGAATCACATATATGCCTTGCAAAGTTAATATTTAGATTTATTACTATTTAATTTTGTTTTTTTGTTTTATTGTACATATAAAAAATAGTAGCGGTATATCATATTATATTGTCTTGTAAGACGTAGATGTAATGTTCTTTAGGTTTCATTTTAAGAAGATCATGTTTGTGATTGACGAATAAATAGGTTTTCATTGCCCTACGTGTTAAATGGGGAAAAAACTAGGTTAAAACAAATCTTGTGAGAACTGTGAAAACAGCATCAGGGTGCAGACACATCAGTGACGAAAAGTGGTAAGTGCCCCCCAAAAAGTGTAAATCACTTTTCGGCACTGATGCATCAGCTCCTCTGGTGCTGTTTGCACAGCTCTCACGAGATTCGTTTGCACATAATCCAAGCCCAGTAAATGGTACCCATCTATAGATGATATCTAGGTATCTCATTGTACAAATGCTAACACGCACGTGGTAATAAAATCGTGAATCTCCGCTGTTTGGTGGTGGACTGTAAGTAAACATGTCCACTACTTGCATTGGATAAGAAAAAGCAACAACACTCTATGGAGGTCATCCTTATACTGGATATATTTATGCGATCTAAATTATAATTACTTTGTTTTGGTAGAATTCTAAATCATTACTATAGCATTGATATCACCAGCCGGTGATGCCTAATCAGTGGGAGCCCTATCCTCAGGTCCACAATGTTGGTGCTCCACTGGCAGTCCAAGACACAAAGAGGTAGGACCCAAACATTTTTTTGCAAGTTGAATTTTCAAAAAATATGTTGACCCCACCTCCTTCGTGTCTTGGACTACCAGTGGAACACCAAGATTGTGGACCAGAGGATATGAATCCCTCCTAAGAGAATAAAATATATTTAAGATGATTCTTCAAAAGCAGACATTTGGTTGGGGTGTTTGATAAAATACTTTCAAAATGTTTTAAATAGTATATTTATGTTTTAATAAATTTGTTTTAAAAATACAAATCAGCAAAGAGAATAATATTTATATAAATAAGCTAGGGGTGTGATTGTTTTATTATTATCCATTTAAAGTAGGTTATATGGAATGTTTGATTTATAAAAGTACCTATAAGAAATGATTCACTTGCAAATTCTCGATTCACTTGAGATCTAGTTGCATTATATTGATGGACATAATTGTAACTGGTGGAAGTTCATAATAATTTATAGTTTAATGGGAAACTAATAAGAAGCATAATTGGAATTTGGGAAGTTTTCAAGTTCGTTTTGTATTGAAATTAAAAACTACCCACAAATAAAGAATGGGATCCCTAGAGATCCCATGCCTTATTAGAGTTGCCAAGGTTTATATAAGGTAGGAATCTCCCTTGGATGTGTGGACATAAAGAATGCTATCTGTGTTGTTATACATGAACCCTAGACAAAAGAGAAGAGAGTAATTGATAAGAAGCCGTTTGGATTGTTTATAGGAAGATATTGATTTATTGTTTTCTAGATAAAATTTATGAATTCATGTAGAATGACCTTGTTTAAGGAAGGGAGAGGATCGTCTGCTGGTGAATCACTTCCTACTAATTTAACCATACAGTGACACCTATCTGATTTTTTCTTTTGATAAAAATCATTTTCAATTATTTTGGTCCATTTCCTTCCAAATACTCTCACGATGCGGTTAAATTCAGCAGGTATTTCCTGCTGATTCACCAACAGATCCTTTCCCTTTAAGGAGAGGGTAGGTTGTATCCGCTCATCTCCACACCCTGTTGAGGGGGGCGGAGAGGAGCATTAGTTAAGAGGAGTGGATACAGTCCACCCTTATCCACCCTTACTAAAATGACTTCAAACCAAGGATTTACACAAGGAGAACGGTACCCACCCAAGCAATAGATTAGAGTGGCAATGGACGGACTTTTACATACTTACAAAGAGCAGTGGCCATACCGGTCCCACCTAGCTTGACCCATTTACCTGGGTAGAAATACTAGCTTGGACAGCCTTATGTGCAGGCCAGGACAGGCATGCCATGGCTGAAAGTTTTTTACTTTTTATTGAATTTATATAATTGTTAAAAGCAGGGCTGTAAACAGACTGAATATAACCGGGGAAATAGGCATCTCTGTACTCCTATTTGTTTGTTTTATTAAATGTCAGCTCAAATTCAGATATTTAAAAAGGAGAATGATTGTCTGTGTTGACACAGACCTTTAAAGGCATGCCATTGATTGACACGTTGTATTTTTTTTTTTTATTTGATGTCTTTTTTTTACTACCTACTTTTTTAATTTAACACTTTTTTGGACATTTCTACCAAAAAAAAAACACATGTCAGTTTATAATTCACTATATACACTATAGAAGCCTTTTCATCACAAAACATTTTCTTCTTTTAAAAATAAGAATCATATTCATATTCGTTCATTTAACCAATAACGGATATAAGTTCAGATATATTAAATGGATATGGGAGATGAGAATTAGGTTAGGGTTTAAGTGTTCATATGTTGTATTCTACATAACATGACCTACAATACTATAATATAAAGATTAGTTATAGTGGATTGAACCAGAATACAAACAATGTACAAAGGCCAATTGCAAATTGAAATACATTGAAACCCGATTGTTAATTGGGATAGTCTATATTTATTAGACATTGAGTTGTTTTTACCATGTTCAAGAGAAACCCTCTTGTTAGACATGGAGGTCTTACATTAATTCTCTATATATATACACACACACACACAATGGATATGAATATTCAGCTAAAGATGGATTTGTTTTCATATTAAGTGGACTTAATACAGGCTATATGGATATCTAACCGGATAATTGATAGCTCGAGTGAAAACTTATGATAGTGATTCAGTTTTTAATTAACTTATTTCATTAATCACACACACAAATATATATATATATATATATATATATATATATATATATATGACCGGCTGGTATGAAAAGTACCAAACCCAGCAAGTCAAGGAAATCAACTAGGGCTGGAACTGGCCGGTCCCACTGGGCCACTTAGCACAAACCTTGTCGGCCCTAAAACCAAGTTGGTGGGCTGGATGCCCATTTCCACCGTCATGCTCAAAAGGTCGATTTATGTGCCATTTTCACCAGCGCTAAGTAAAACAGGACAAGAAAAGTCTTGTACGAAGACCACGACTCGTGATGGCGAATCGACGCCAATTAATGGAGCGGACCGAAGGGACTGTTATCAAGCCGAGTAGGTAAACTGGCAAATTATTAATGCTTCCAACCTTAAAAGAAAAGAAAATTGATTGACAAACCATGTAGAATTGGACTTGTATACGTATTCCCTGTTAGACCGGATCCTCTCCTGCCATTTATGACCTGCTTAGGTCCTGTCTAACAGGTGGCAGGACATTATTGAAGGAAAAAAATGAATTACAATTTTTGAAAAATACAATTCACTTTTTACCACCAATTATCTCCGGCCATTGGCTGGCAGGAGAAGATCCTTTGCGACACATGCAACATTTGAGTATCAATCAAATCACAACCATTTTTGCGACAGTGAAATAATGGTTTGGACCGTAGAGGGTTTAACAGCTGTAAACAATTTCCTCTCGTATTATGAGATGTAGTTTGTATGAAAGATGACTTAATGGTTAGGGGTGTTCAATTTTGATTAAGGTGACTATGAATGCATCTACGTTCCATCCGTTTAAATAATAAACATTCAACTCAATTCATTTTGGCTTTCTTCTTATTTTTTAACATTTTAAATTTGTACTATGTCACTCCTGATTGTTGCTATCACTAGTCTTGATTGTACATGACTAAACTGTTTCCATCCATTTTGGGAGGAAAGTGACGAGAGGGTTTGCTGAGGCGAGGGTTTTTAGTGACATAGTTTTTTACAACGACGATGGTTTGCAGAGGTGGTTCTGCTACGATGACCCTCCCGAAACGTTCGTCAATTCTCCTCTGTCAAACCCACCCCATCCATCCATTTTCACCATCGTTCCTCTTTTCCTTTTCTTTTTTCGCTTTAAACCCAATGAAACAAAGATCATTAAGGGACAAGTGCTTCAGGTGAGATTCGGGAGAGTTGCAGGTGTGGTCCGTCCTCGTCATGCTCGATTTTGGTGTTCCTGAAGGCGATGCTCCCGCCTGGTTTTTTGGACAAGTTGTTTTGTTGTGCTCTCTTCTCGGAAGAGATGCACATATTTGTGCCCTTCTCCTTCTGTAGGAGGTGCTGTTTCTTCATCTGTAACTAACTTGGAAGCTTACGACTGCCCATATTTGCCCTACCAGTCTCGTTGTGCTTTGTCTTCCCTCACACTAATTTTGATTTTCTTCATCTTCTCTGAGAGTGTAATCCTAGAGAAGTTTCAACAGGCCATGGAACTCCCGGTTCTCCCATTACAGTTCCTGGTTCTCCAAAATCCCAGATCTGGTGACCGACACTCAGCTCCCCATCCCCACACGCTAGCGACAAGTCTGAAGTTGAATCAGGTACTATGCAAATTGCACGCCTCTCGGACTTAAGATACAGTGCAAATTGTGCACACCTCGTTGACATCAGTTGATGGGCAACCTGAGCACGCCTCTGTACAAGCGAATGACAAGAAGTGACAACTGAGCCCTTCTAAAATGTGAAACCAATCCACTGGGACACTGGTGGCAAATCATTTTTTATATCCTCTCAAGTCTCTCATGTGCCGTTTGTAAAAGTTGATGACAGAGACAAAGAAAGTGATGATTTCGTTTTGTATACCCTGGCGGAGCCGGGAATTGGTGATGAAGATTTCTTGGTTTATACACTGATGGAGCCGGGTAGTGATTGATCAGCTGATGCGGCTGTGTGCATAGCAGTTTGGTTAGGCCCTTCAAAAGTCCATGTTTTGGGACTAATTATGGTGGCTAATATAGGTATCTATTGAGAGTTTACCTCCTTGTTTAGTATTTACCTTAGTTTAAGCCCTTGGTTTGTCAAGGGTCTTAAAACTATAGTCATTATGTTTGTTGTTAGTAGCTTTCCGTGGGGTCCATGGGTTATTTATTTCATCTTGTAACCCATGTCCTTAATTACGTCTCCATGTATTCTGGGTTTTCTTCGTCGTATGTCTGGGTAGAAGACCCTATGTCATCAACAGTTTGTATTTTGGGTGTTTTCCCGCTTTAATCTATGATATGTTTATTACCTCAAAAAAAAAAAAAAAAACTAATAAACATTCAAATATAGCTTGAGACTTAGACAGTTAGACCTCTATTGACTAGGAATATGCGACCTTTTCGAGACTTCGTAGATCTCTTCTTTATACTTTCTTACTCCAAATGACCAAATCCTACGGAAAGATAGCTTCTACCGTTGATTGTGGGAAGAAATTCATTTTAATATATTTAACTTGGGCTTTATCCACTTTCTACCAAAACTATCTATAACGCCACTAATAGTTCATTTTAATTTATCTAAGGGATACCCGGATGGATTGTGATCCTGGAAACAATTCAATTGGGCAAATGAACTTTAAAATATTTATCTGGTTAGTATATGGCTCAAGGATCATAACCTTTTGATCAATCAAAGCACTTGACCTATTCATCCGAATGATTGTTAGAATCATCAAATAAATAGCTTCATGTAAAAATAAACAAAGAAGTATGTATGATAATTTAATAGTGTGTGAAAATTTTCTTGTATATCTATTCAGTATTGTGATAACTTAATATATACCTAATGCACATAAGTTAGTAGATGTAAAGTAACACTCCAGTGATTAAGGATATGTCACACTACAATATCAGTCATCTCATGTACAATATCATGCAAGTGAGTTGTGTCTGCTCACCGATGATCAAGAGCATTTCGAGTATATATACACCAACAATTAGAAATCAATGTTCTTTTGGGGATGATCTACAATCGTTTTACTTGTTTTTCTGCATAGTTCCCACTTACCAAAGGACATGACTTTTTATTGAAAGCCTTTTTATCCCAAATGTAAAAACATCCATTCATCCATCCATTTATAGTATTATACAAAAAAAGCTTATCGTATAAATATGAAGTGTATTTTTTTTTTTTGGTAAATGATGAAGTGTATGGATGTTTACAAGGGCACTAATGTAAAAAATGTTAGAATATTGTAAATGGATCCCACTTTAGTATACTAGAGGGAAATTTTATCCAAAAATAAAATAAAATAAAAAAATCAGATAGGTGGCCTGTGAATTGTTCAATATATTGTGCGTGCACGTCTACATGTCCCAGATTAGAGGAGAATTTCGTTGTAGTTTACCTTTTATTTTTTCCTTGTTAATTCGCAAAACCCAAAACAAATAAAAACAAAAATAAAAATCAAGGAAGAAATTGTTGTGCGTCCTCCAAGCACTTTCGTTTCAATTTTGTGACCTTAGGAAGCAAATGTGAAAGCGGGTCCTGGTCATAGTCAAAAGCTTCCCTTCATTAATCAATTGGACTAAGTCTCCGCGAAGTTTTCTTATTGACTGCCCCTTCCCATTCCAACATCCTAGTCTATTGGTTTTTGTTTTCTTCTTTTTTTTTTTATCTCTTTTTTGATAAACTATCTTCTAAGATCTTCTAATAGCCGTTATTGTCAATGATACCATTGCAATAGCTCAATTGGGAAGTAAAACACATAGAAGAATTGCTAAGCTGGTCCAGCATCCTCGGATGAACCCAAAGGGTTCATTATCTTACAGTTGCTCACGCAGCTTCTACAAAGTGGGAAGTGAATCTCACCACCGGTAGGTCGACTTCTGACTTCAAAATCATATTTAACTGGGAAACGGGGCTAGTACATGGGCCAGCAGTTCGACAAGCTGGTGGAACGCAAATGCCCTAACCATACTTAAATAAAATTTTTTGGGTTTGGCCCTGTTGACCCATTCAAACGCTCTTATTTGATTTGTAAAATTTTGAGACACGCTTTGGTGGACATCTGGTCCTAAGCCAAATCGAAAAGAAAGGGTGGCTGGTTCTTGTTTTTTTTGGTCGTTAGAAATAACCTCATGTGTCACTTTTCTATTTTTTTTCTAAATTTACAGTTCATGTTCTGAACCCACCTCTAAAGTCTATAGTGTAGTATTTGCCAGATTCGTCTCCCTTTTCCTTTTGGTTGGGGCTGCGTATGGTTCAATTTGCCACACATCCGCACCTGTGGACGGCTCATGGCCTTAGCCTCCTCTCTTCAACCCTTTTTTAATGGTTCGATGTCTCATAGCCTCCACTCTCGATACCTTTCCATGATTCTTTTACACTTCTTTTTGACCTTTTTCTTCGGGAAAGAGTGGTGGGGTTAAAAAACTCTTCTTTTTGACCAGATTGTCAAAATCATGACAAAAAAAAAAAAAAAAAAGAGTAGCAGAGAAATTCTACTAATCTAACCGAGAAGTTGGGAAAGGTTAATTGGGAACACGCTATCTTGCGTTGGGTAATCGATTGGTGGTACATGGGCCCTCAACCGGCAGCCTAACGTGTTTCTTTTGGGGCAAGCTGTTCACTTTTTCTCACTCAGTACCAACTCCTCTTGACAATTCTAGCAAAACAAAGGAAGAAAACAAAAATGCTGATGGACAATGAACCAACATGCTCCACTGACTGGAAATTGTATATGTTAGGTAGCAGAAGTTTCGTAATCAATTACCATCCTTTTCCTCTATATAAAGAGGCTAAGGCCATTAATGCATTGCAAGCTTCTTGGTTAGAATTGAGCTAAGAAATCAACAACCATGGTTTACGAGAAGAAGGTTGTCGACGAGGTCTCCGGCTGGCTCACGCTCTTCGACGATGGCTCCGTCGACCGCACATGGACCGGACCCCCCGAGGTCGAGTTCATGGCAAAGCCCGTCCCCGCTCATGAAAATTTCATTGATGGGGTGGCTACTCGCGACGTTATAATTGACTCAGACTCTGGACTCGGCGTACGAATTTACGTACCTGAGATGAAACCTGACGAGCAAGAGAGGCTACCCGTTATCCTTCATTTCCATGGGGGTGGCTTTTGTATCAGCGAGCCCGAGTGGTACATGTACTACCACATATACACACGCCTCGTCCGCTCGACACGAGCTGTGTGTGTCTCTGTCAAGATGAGGCTTGCCCCGGAGCACCGACTCCCAGCAGCTTGTGACGATGGTTACTCAGTCCTTCTTTGGCTTCAGGCCGTAGCTCGAGGGGAGGCATCGGAGTCCTGGATCGAAGCTAATGCCGACTTCCGGCGAGTGTTCTTAATTGGGGATAGCTCAGGGGGGAACCTAGTGCATGCGGTGGCTGCTCGTGCTGGTTCCAAAGATTTGGAGCCTGTGCAGCTGGCTGGAGGTATACCTATACACCCCGGCTTTGTTAGAGCTGCACGTAGCAAGTCGGAGCTGGAGAAAAAAAACGAATCGCCGTTCCTGACACTGAAAATGGTGGACAAGTTCTTGGCTTTGGCGTTGCCGATTGGCAGTAATAAGGATCATCCCATCACGTGTCCGATGGGATTCGGTGCCCCGCCGCTTACCGGGCTGAAGCTGCCGCCGTTCCTGGTTGTGCTGGCGGAGAGCGACTTGATTTTCGACACCGAGATGGAGTACTGTGAGGCTATGAAGAAGGCAGGGAAGAAGATAGAGTTGCTGGTTAATTACGGGGTGGGTCACTCTTTCTACCTCAACAAGATCGCTATTGACATGGACCCCAACACGGCTTCCCAGACGGATCGCCTTATCGTGGGGATCACTGACTTCATCAAGAGGCACTAAGTGTGCTTAGCAGGAAAAACTTGAGAAAAAAGTACTGTTGTGGCTGTGGTTAGAGAAATAAAAGAGAATAATTGTAGTTGTAAATGTTTAATAGGGTTACTTTTAGAGCTCTGCCATGCACTGGATCTTCTTCCACTTAATGGAAATATTGTTTCGTTGTCTGTGTAAATCAATTTCATCATGTGAATTGCAGCGACTGAAATACTGGTAGTGTAGAAATTTTACGAAGTTGCAAGGGATTGATTTCGAGTTCAAAAATAGTTTTAATCAAATGATGAAAGAACAAATCAACAATAAAAAGAGAGATACTAGTTCGATAAGTTTAATCAACGATTAGAAAACTAATCACCATCTAATTAATGCCCATAGAACTAATCAATGGTTAGATAAATTTAATCAACGATCATAGAACAAATGAGAAAATCTTTTCTCTTAAAAGACTCAGCCGCCACACTGAAGATTATGAAAAAAATATCAATGGTCCCTTTGTGGAAGAAAAGGTGGACCCACCAAAAGTGGGGTCATATTGGTTCTAAGGAGGAGGGTTCACACACCTATACACAAAAAAGGGGTGGGGGTTGGAAAGTCTATATTTTGTCTATATGCTTCTATTTTGTCTTCTTCGTTTCTTTCACTTCACTTTACTTCCTCCTCTTCCTGCAATCAAAATTTTTATTTATTAAGGAAATCCGGTTCCCACGATCTTTGTTACATCCATGTCTTCCCATGTTTGTTGTTTTTGAAAAAAATCAGCTTTTCTTTTCTCCCTATTTTCCCCCAAGATTCTCTCTAGAATGTTAAAGTTCAGATATCAAGATTTCATTGGTTGACATGTGGCAAAATAATAAACAAAGTAGAAAATGTGCAATTCAGTTTATTGAGTTTTTTTTTTTTTGTTATACGTGTTGACCACCAAAATCTTCTGAACTTTAAAAATCTTGTGACAAATCTCAAGCTATCTATTTTATTATATGTGTGTTAGAAGAGAAGCCAAATTATATTCCCTTCTTCTTCAGTGTTTTTCTATTTGCCTTTTTGGTTGTGAGCCATTGGATTAGAGTCTATTCTAATGATTTTAATGTGTGCTCCCAACCTAAAAGATGAAGGGGGGTTGTTTTACTTCCATTTGTAGGGTTTTGCAATAAATACAAGAGAGAAGAAGGGAATAAGGAAGGGAAGGGCAAGAAAGGAGAGAAGAAAGGCATTGTATGTAATTATATACACTAGAGGTTCTCTACGTAAGGGGCTTCACTTGCAAAAATTGTAATCTCCCCTAATAAAGTAAGGAAAGTTTTTTATTATTACCCCGCCGATGTAGTTCGTATATTGTGGCTGAACCATGCATATCTTGTGTCTTTGATTCTTGCTTTTATATTCTCCTCTGATTATGTGTTTGTTGACAATGGTGGTTTGATATTTGTGGCTTTGATTTCTTTGCCTTAAATATTTGGTTTGTTATTGTGTTGTGTAGGTAATCACATTGCTCACCAAGTGATTGTGGCAATTCTCCAATAACACATTGATCATTCAAGCTTCAATTTTTTTCTGTCGCTTTCTCTATCCAATCGTTATGTGGGTTACTCCCTAGGGATTGTTCCTTTTAATTTTGAGGGTGGATTGTGGTGGTGGTACTGTAAGAGAGTCCAAAATTTGGGGATTTTCAGCTCAAAATTCCCTTAGGCCCAGTCTGGTTGCCATGAAAAGATTTTCTCATGAAATTTTTTTTCTCAAAAAGTCAGTTTTAAGCTGTCTGAT
>JAOXJP010112446.1:0-14074 GCA_025762735.1 Platanus orientalis
CAAAAAAATAGTCGGAAAACATTGAAACTTCCAAAAAGAGACATAATTTTGTCTTGGGCAAGGCCCTAGGATTTCATTTGCCATAACAAAAGTCACTAGGGGAAATTAAAAATTCACATTCGCCACCAGCACAGTGCACGAATGACATACCCATTTATCATTTACACAAGCGTAATGCAGAAAGAAAATGGAAAAAGGCCACGATGCACAAGCCTGACAGTAAATACACTCACTAGGGGAAATCAGTTAGTGGCTCTACACCTTCCATGCATAGTTTAGTCCAAAAACTCGTGGCGAGTGATTCGCGCAAAACTTTGCGCTTATGAGAGCAACAAGATATGCCTATATGGCAAATGAAGAAAATTTACATTCGCACACAAAACCCCGACATTCGCGCAACTTAGTTGTGGCAAATGACAAGTAAAACTTCATTCACGCACACAAGTGGGCTCGAGGCAAGATCTTCTTTTGTCACCCGAGAACTAGGATTTGACTACAATCCATATCACTCTCACAAGAGTCCCTACGATGCTTAGGTATCTGATAAAGTAGCAAATTATTAATTAGGTTGAGATATTCAATTTTGAAGGAAATGTGTAACATAAGAGAAGGGGATTTAAGGCAGAGCCCAATGTTTCACAAAAAGACCAGTCACAAGGAAACATGGTCACCCCTCTTAAGAGGCGCAATAAGCAAAACAATAAAGCAAGAATAGAGTTCAGAAACTTGATGCTCTTGACCCAATTTGATCTCCCTAAAGGAGGAAAACCAAAAACAAGGAAAACCTCAGCCTCTGAACACAAACAAGAAGCCAATTTACCTCAGCTCTTTCATGAACAACCAGAAATGGGGGTATACAAATCAATGCAAAGCCACCCTAGGCGCACCCCCAAGGAAATAATCCCTTCTTGCCTCCTAATACCAAAGACAACCTGGGTTATGCACTCCATCGTAGTAGAAGTAAGAAATTTGGCCCTCCTCACAAATCTCAGGCAATAGTAATGTTCACCGGGGCAAGAAAAGACACTTCTGTTGACACTCCTACTTCTCTTGAACTGCAACCATGAGCTTTTAACTCTATCGATATGATGACCAGAAACCAGTTGGAGGTAAATGCCAAAACACCCAGAGCACCTTTAAGGGAATTACAAATTACTGGGAGGGGTCTTACAACTTCTCTTGTCATGTTCCATCATGAGGACAGTCCATATACTCCACACAGAGCCACTGCGATAGTCAATGTCACCTTTACTTCACAGGGATCTCAGGCCACCATAGTTGGGTCAAGCAGAGGCCAGGATTTTCCCATTGAACAAGTGCAAAAAATATAGACCTCAGTGATTATCATTCTGACTATGGAATGCACTACAACAACAGAATGACGAGCTCAGGTAGAGAGTCGAGATAGTAGCCTGGTTGCTCAGGAGGCCGCCATAGCAGAATTAAAAGCCATGATTGAATAACTCACACTTGAATGATGGGGAACGATCCATTCAAATCCTAATCTCACCATAGTAGAATCAGTAAGGCCAACCATCCCTAATCAAGTGCAACGGGGTACACTTCCTATACACCTGAATAAGCCTTTATCACTAGCCTGGGCCTACCCCAGTAGCAAGCATTGCACCTAACAAATCCACTCTACAAAGACCACGCATACAGGCGCCACCACGAGGTTCACATCCACAAGGAACTCACCAGGTTCCTTATCAGCAGCAAGAGCTACCTTTACATGGGCACACACCTCTTTGGAAGTATGGTTACAATGGTTATACTGCATATGCATAGCCTCCCTTTATGCTACAAGGACCATATGTGCATCAGGGTCTGCCCATGGTATACCCTAACTACTTATAAACAATGATGATTGAAATGCTTAATGAATACAAAGAGCAAGAAACCGTAAACACGTATATTACAGGGAAAAGCTATCCTCCGCATGTGAACCCAACACCTTTTCCACAGAAGTTTGTTCAGCCTCACTTCAACACATTTAATCGGACAATGTGCCTGAAGCAACATATTTCTCATTTTGAGTCTCGGTGCGGTGCTATTGCCCAACAAGGTGACTTGTTATTAAAGTTGTTTGTGTAATCCCTCGATGGTGCAGCTTTCACATGATACTCAAATTTAAAGCCCAACTCTATCTCAAACTAGGATTCAATGAAATGAGCATTCTTACAATAGTTCCATGGAACATACAGGCCTGTCAAGTTGTATGAGTTGACTAATGAAAGACAACGGGACAATGAGTCATTCGTGGACTTCATCAATAGATGGAAAAATATATCTTACGCATGTGAGAATGCCCCTCCAATCAAGACACTATTGGAGATGTGTCTGCAGAATATAGCCTTCGAGCTTTCACTCCATCTCACAACCCAAAAGTATTATAGGTTCAATGATTTGATATCTAAGGCATCCACTTTAGAAAGAAGACTGCTAGACCATAAACGAAAAAAGAGAGGAAAAATGGTGATTAAAAAGATAGAGTCAGCCATGGTGGGCACTAAAAGACCACCCACTAAGTTAAAGGTCAAACACAGCACAGAGACAACCAAGCCAACAGAGCAAGAAGACCCTCCCAGGAGGCCGAGCATGAAAGAGCATTAAGAAAAGGCCTACACATTCCATCTAGACGATTTAGAGAGTCTCTTTAGGTAAATAGTTGAATCTCAGGATATCATACTTCCTGAGCCAAAAAGACCGACATAAGTTGACAAAATTAATGACCCAAAGTATTGCAAGTATCATCTTATTCTAAGGCATACCCTACAAGATAGCTTCGTGTTTAAGGACAAACTCCAAGAACTAATCGACAAAAATACCGTAGAGCTAGACGCAGAAATGAGGGTTGCAACCACTACTGCTGTCTTTACGAATAAAGACATGGTTGATCTCTTTAGCATCCAAGGCAACGGGGATGATAAAGGCAATTAGGCTGTAACCGAAGGTGAGATGACACGGAAAAGAAGACTCCAAGCCATAACACAAAGAAAGGGAAAGGTCCTTAAAAAGACCCATGAAGATTACTTGTTAGGACAACCCCTTCAGGCGCAGGCTACACCAAAAGAGTCTTCATTTTTGCCTCTAATGGCTTCTTGCAACATGATGTCAATTGTACATGATAGGAATCCTCACTCATAAGGAGGACCACAACAGGCAATGACGCCACATGGATCAACATTAGTCATTGATTGGTTGCAAAATACCATGACATACCAAGATTACTCCAAAGGGATAACTATTTCGATGGCGGTCTATAGGTATAACACCAGGGGTATCTCTATCGCACTAACAGGCACCATCTAAGACCCCCCATTACAGTCTGCTAGGAAACTCGATTACCAATGACACCTTGAAAGCACACATACTTCTGAAATGTACTAGCCAAGTTTAGGCGATGAGCTTTTCCTTGTCATCGTGTAGTTTATTTTGAGGTGTTTCTGCCTAGTTTCGAGGTCCTGCTATTCACCACCTTCTCAGACGAAAACTATCAGTGCCCACGGAGTCATTTGTTTAAGTTCATGGTATTGTGTAGAGAGGTAATGCATAATGACAATTTGCTACTACGACTGTTCCCACTCTCCATGGACGGTCCACCATTGGATTGGTACATGGACATCGCACCGTAAAGCATACTTTCTTGGGGCCATTTGATCAAAATATTCATCCACGAGTTTATGAGACCAGGCATGGAACCATATGATCCTTGGAATACGGACCCCTTGAGATGACCCCCTCAACAACAAACATATGAAGAATTTGATAACGTTCCTGATCAAATCATTTCCCAATTATTGGATTCACGACGGTTTAACAAAACAAGACAACCCATCAGACATGAGGTTTACCTCACTGAGTTCCCTGAAGACTATCAGCTTCCTCCTCTTATGCTATATACTGGAAATGAGGACCCCCATTTCCACGCTCACCGATTCCTAGAAGAAACAGGCTTGCCAGCCACTACTCACGATCTATTGGTACAACCTTTTCCGGTGTCTTTGGACTCACAAGCTTTCGATTGGTACTTAACGTTACCATTGTGCTATGTCTCTTCATGGTCAATGCTCATCGATCACTTCTATCGCCGGTAAAGGGCATATAGACACGACCTTTAATATATACAGAGCGTGGTGTGGTTCTTACCCTAAGACCAATGGAACATTGATATGGATGCCAATGACTCCTCGACTTCAGCTGACGACGTTCCAAATCTATGGTAGACTAGGTGCCATGATTTAGACATTCAAGATATGTCGCCTTTGATCACTGACTCGGACGAATCTAGCGACGATGAGTCTAGCTTCGTTCTACTTCTCAGGACCTTTGAGAATGAAATGTTTGATAATTCACATATAGAGACTTGCAATGTCACGAAACTTAAAATCACTACCCCGGTGGAGGGGCACCAGCCACATCCCAGGTACGTCAATCAAGTCAAGTTGAGATCCGGAAAGCATATCCCACCACAAGGTCCCACAGCTAATCAACAAATTGACATAATGAAGAAGGCATCCATGGAAGTTAAGCATAGCAAGGCCATCAAAAAGATAGATAACCATGTTCCATATGATGTGATGGCACACCTCAAGAAGATTCTTTCATTACTGATAGTTTATGATGCTCTCCGCATGTCACCAAAGCTCAAGGCATCTGTGATCTATGCCTCAACTCACCCAGACGAGTTTGCTATAAATGACAAGATTGCCAAGGCTTCTTGGCAAACTGCAACACGAGAGGGATTTTGTATGACCACAGTCACCTTCGAAGATATTGATCAGTATTTCGATGATCCTGGCCATAATTGGCCCTTATTCATCACAGGATCTATCGACAATTAACCCATGTCAAGAGTTATGATTGATGACAGTTCAACGATCAACATACTTCCGGCCAAAACACTGGACTATTTGGGAATAGACCCATCTCAACTTCAACCCAACACACTCGTCTTCTAAGTGTTCAATCAAAATGAGCAACACCCTCTTAGTTCTATTAGGCTAAGGACAAAGTTTGGTCACATTAAGGATTGGACACCCTTTTATGTGATTGAAGCCGATACTGCTTACAACGTTCTCGTAGACAGGCCATGGATGCACAAGTTCCAGGTGGTCCCATCAACATATCATTAGTTCATCAAGTACCCCTAACAAGACACTCAGGGTACCATAATAGTTGATAACAATCCCTTTTAAATGGCAGAGTCCTACTTCGCTGAGACCACATATTACCAAAAGTCTGATCCCCTATAAACATCAGTAAAAGACAAAGAAGGTGGAACTAAGCAAAGGAAGCTCAAAGTAAAGCACAGTGCCTCGACTACTAAGGGCTACTCACCATTACTACCTAAGTCAGCAGCACAGGACCTTGTCCTTCCTCTAGCATATTTGTCAGGAATGCGTGTCAACCCTTACCGGACATCATCCATCTTTTTGCCTGAAAGCCATACCCAGCCTCCCAATAGTTTAGGACCTACCTCAGAGCGAGAACTCAAGGACCTAGCCGGTCTATTGTCACATACAAAAGCTGGCTATGCAGTTGCTTCAGAACTCTGGCTTCAATCAGAAGGGAAAATGGAAGAACTCTTACAAGGATAAGGAAGTTCTAACCCAGCTTTTCAAGCAACTAGTCCTCTATTCCAAGAATAAGGACGATACAAGAGGGCTCGGCAGGAGACCCACCAAACTAAAAGTATCCTCACATGCCATCACAACATCTAGAATAGATTTATTCAAAGACGCCCCCTTTGAGTGGTTGTTCGTAGAAAAAAAGGTCGTCTTCCAACGACTTTGCCATGGATTCGGTGATGCTCGCGCCTCTGGAACTTGAGGATGAAGGCCAAGCAATGGTGGACTATCTAATCAAGATAAACTTGGGAACAGGGGATGACTTCTGCCCTACTTTCATTAGTGCATGCCTCTCTTCGCAAGAACAGATACAATACCTGGAATTCTTGAGGCAAAACCGAGACGTGTTTGCCTAGAATTATTCTAAAATACTAGGATTGGACCCCAATGTGGCAGTCCACCAACTCGCAATTGATCCAACTCAGCGGCCCATCAAACAACATTCTCGTAAAGCTAGACATGACATTGTTGATAAGATAGAATGAGAAGTGAAAAAGTTGCTTAAGGCTAGGTTCATCCGTGAATTCTAATAACCCAAATGGCTTGCCAACATCGTACCTGTACATAAAAAGGACAACCAAATTAGGGTGTGCATTGATTATATGGACCTTAATAGTGCATGCCCGAAGGACGACTTTCCTTTGCCACTCATAGAGTTTTTGGTAGATGCCACCACGGGGTACGAAGCTCTCTCTTTCATGGATGGTTATTCGGATACAACCAGATACAAATGGCTCCAGAGGACGAAGAGGCCATGGCATTTCGTACGCTGATTGGAGTATTTTGCTACAGAGTCATGCCCTTTGGTTTAAAGAATGCCAGTGCCACTTATCAAAGGGCAATGACCTACATATTTGAAGACCTCCTATATGATGCAGTCGAATGTTATGTCGATGATATGGTTGTGAAGACAAAGCTCAAGCAACATCACATTGTCGATCTAGACCGTGTCTTCCAACAACTTCATCGATATAATTTGAAAATGAACCCTCTCAAATGTACGTTTGGCATATCATAAGGGCGGTTTCTTGGGTTCATTGTCCGGCACAAGGGAATTGAGATCGATCTTAAGAAGATTACAACCATAATCAAGATGCCCAAACCACAAAACATCTCTGAACTCAAGAGATTATAGGGAAACTCGCCTACATTCGACGGTTCATTTCCAATCTATCAAGACGTTGCCAACCCTTTTCTCACCTAATGAAGAAATGAGTTCCTTTTGTCTAGGGCCAATCCTGTCACAATGCTTTTGACAGTATCAAACAATACCTGCTAAATCCACCGGTGCTCATGAGCCCGGCTATGGGCAAGCTGTTACTTTTGTACGTAGAAGCCATGGAATCATCTCTTGGGGCACTGTTGGCGTAACACAACGAGGAAGGAAAGGAACATGCTTTATATTATCTCATTAGAACAATGGTCTGCGCTGAGTTGAACTACTCCCCCATAGAAAAAACTTGTTTGGCTTTACTTTTTGAGCTACAAAAATTGAGACATTATCTCCTCACTATAACAATCCATCTTATATTGCAGGGCGACCCATTAAAATACATTATGAGTCACCCCTCGGAACAAGGGCACATCGCAAAGTGGACCATCCTCCTCTCAGAGTTTGACATCCACTATATGCCACATCGAGCAGTTAAAGGGCAGGTGCTAGCAGATTTTCTGGCCGCACACCTAGTACCTGATGATTCCTTGCTTTAAATGGAGCTACCTGATGAGAATGTCATGCAAGTACAGGTAAAAAAAGATTGGGAAATATTCTTTGATGGCGTATCCCGAGGTTCTTCTGCTCTCCAGGAGATAACATAGACAAGTCTTCAAGAGTTGGCATTGTTTCATCACCCCAGACAATGGCATTGTCATGCACTCACTCACACTAGTAGAGGGGCATTTAAACAATGAAACTGAGTATGAAGCATTGATTGCAGGCCTTGAATTGGCCCTGGAAATCCCCATAGACGACCTTACAGTTTATGGGGATTCAAAGCTTGTTATTTGCCAAATGAATGGCCTCTACCATATCAAAAAGCCAAGTCTCACGCCTTATTTCCAAAAGGCTAAAGATTTCGAAAAGTTGTTCTGGCGTTTGCAAATACAACACGTAAGAAGAGACCATAATGGACGAGCCGATGCATTGGCAAGTTTAGCAACATCTCTCACACATCCGAGAGACGATTATCACATCATTCACATTGGGGAAAGACGAGTTGTGCCTCCATTGGGCCCACCCAGCGAAGAGAATGCTTCACTTGTTTTCAACACCGATCTATGTGACCATGACACACAAAGTATTTGCAAACTGTAGAGATTTGTTAAATCACTAGCACTTAATGAGTTGTATTCGGTGTTAGCACCTAATTTTGGCACAATCCTCTGTATCGATGCTTTTCTTTAAGTCAGTAGACGGGAAGAGCAAACCTCAACAATTTTCTACAAACTATCCGCTAACATCCAAACCAAGACAAAGCCTATCAACCAACACCTTACTCTTCTCATTTGCTCGATTCTCTTTTCTATTATTCCCCTTTGAAATCTCAGGAAAAGTCTTCTTTGTTGGGGCATGTACCGAACCTAGCCCAGTGCTCTAGGATACCTACATCAGGGACAACATGAAGAAAGAAAAAAATTTCCCACCAATACAAAGATTGGCAACCACAATGGTAGCACATTTCGAGGGGAAGGAAGATCCAACAACTTAGAGAAAGGGAGTGATCCCTTTAATGGAAGATTGTGGACCCAAAAAGCCCTAGGTTCCAACGATGGACCCAACGTGTTCTACAAACCGGTTGAAGCTATGGCTACAGCCTTTTGGATAATGATCAAGCGAGGTCCAATTGAGAATAATCTAGGGCAGGATGCGAAAATATGGTTTGAAGAAAGGAAAATCAATCACTCCATACCAGAGTCTCCCACCAAACTTAGGGGGTAGCGTTGGGTGTTATTTCCTTCGGAAGACCAACGAGTCGACGTCCCACTACATGTCCCGTGTGAAACAATCCCATAGGATACAACTGTCCTGGAAAATAATATTCCATTATGCCAGACTTAGCTCGATTGAGTATTGAAGACACCTCCTAAAGGAAGGGATGAAAAACCTCAAACCCCTAAAGGATGCTTGAAAAGTTCCTTGCCAAGTTATGAACATACAAACAATACGAGTTATTTTTAAAGAAAACTTAGGTATTGGAAATTGTGAATTATGTGTCTCAGGATAATCCCTCGAGATAAGATGACTTTTTCATACAAGTATATGAGGACATAGAACTACCAAATCTACGTTTCTAGTATGAGAAAAATTTGTCATCCCGAAAGCACATGGAAAAGGAGATTGAGTCTTAACTGCATGAGGTTTGTGCTAAACAGAGCTCTCAATAGATAGATAAAGGACCGTGTGTCGACTTAACAGACAAGGAAGGGAAACTCCTTGGGAACCCTAGTGTGGATAAAATCAACATTAACCCTCATAATTCTGAGGGATTGCCTATCAAGCCTAATAGTTGATTGAAACCCCTCAAAAGTAAAAATAAAAACAAAATCCTTGATAAGTCATTCAGGTCGATGACACTAACGAAGCGTCAGACAACGAGTCAACAGTGCCAACAAAGGTGTCAGGGGAGGAATCGACGACACTAACAAAAGTGTCAGATGGGGGATTGGAGATGCCAACAGAGGTGTCAGACATGGAAGGTGGATTGTCATGTTGAACGATATGCCAAATAAAAGAGATTGAGCCTAGCCACGTTACAATACATGTGGACATCAATATGATCACAATAAGCAAAGTAACCAATAAAAGATGTTGAGCAGTGGTCGAGCGCAAAAGTAGGTTAATGACCCAAAAATGATGAGTCATTACAATCTTGAAGCCAATGTAGTTTGGTATGATTGTTGTAAACTTAGTGTGGAAGGATCAAGTAGAGTGGTCTCAAGATGACAGGGATCACCATTGATATTTAGAAGACGTGAGAACTGAGCACCAATGCAACCGGGTACTCTAACGTCGAATGATTGGATAGTGCTTGATGGCTTAGCAGTTGGCATGACTGAAAGAAGCCAATACATTAGCCATCGATTAAGAATGAGTTTATCTCCTGGGAGCGATATTGACCCAAGAGGACTTGGGAATAAGAAAAGAAAACTTTAAACTTTAGGCCAGAAAATATGGTCTCATTGAGCCTAGTCCTGCCTAAGGAAGGGCTAAAAAATGAAAAGCCTTGAGCCAACGAAGGGTTATCCTTTGAAAGGTTTGTTGTAGCAGGATATGATGCCAACGACATAGTGCTTTGAGGGCATAAAATGGTTAGTTGAGATAGATCAAGCCGTGTCGAGGATTAGATTCTAGGAAGAAACAAATCTAGTAATGCACCTTAGGGGGCAATATCACTTATGAGGGAAGAGAATTCTATCAAGAAAGAGCAGCCATTCACGTGGGTAAGGCTGTTGTAAAATAGTAATGGTATTAATGAAGGCATTCATCAATTCAACAATAATCATTCGAAGCACCCTATATCCCTATATCATGAAAAATGGGAGTTCGAGGATAAAAAGCCTGAGAAATAATAACGTGAGCCAAATATTGTGGCTTGTACAAGGGTAAAGAATGCCTAACAATAAAAAGAGTCTAAACGCGATTAATTGTAATGAAGAATGAGAGAAAAAAAGTAGTGGGAAAAAATATCCAAACAAAATTTTCATTATATATATAATTACAAAACCTCTTCTCAAGATAAACAATGTCTAAGGGTACAAATGTCCTCTAAAACAAAACGATGTAAAGGCTCATATCGAGATTGTACATCATTTTTTGAAACATCAAATGGCCTAAACATGGTCAGAATAAAGCACCATGGTTAGAGATTTGACAAAGGTTGAGCCTAAGGTTTAGTAGAAGTTGTTCAACCAGTACGACGTCAAGGACCACAAAGAACCGGTTGAGATGTGTCCAACTCTCTCAAGATAACCTCAGGGGTTGCCTAGAGGGATGATTCCAAGTTGAAGGAGCAAAGGAAGGGCTCAAGTTAGTGTATCTTTCCACATTTATGCTTCCATCTCGGATCATCGAAGGTTTAGAAGAGAAGGTTATATATAAAGGGGGACTCTATCCCCAAAGTTGAGGATGGTGTCATCTCTCGATCCATTAGGTAGTCTTCTACGACCTAAGAAGTACTCTAGGGTTGCTTGGAGAAACCGTGTGCTCCTCCAACTCCTTGAAAGAAGGAAACCCAAGATGAAATGACTATCCTTCAGCAGTGGGGTGGTGGGTTAAGCTAAGGACATGACGTGAGAATTTAACATCAAACATTCTCATAAGCAATCGAATTTAGGTATCAGATACAAGCCAAACAAGGGAATCATCTCATTTAACAAAGCTTGAAACCACTTCAAAGTATCGATGCCTAATGATATGGTTTTAGAAAAGATAAGTTGAGATTATGTCGAAAAGGGAGATAGGCACAAACTAATGCTTATAGTTGGTATTTATTAACCTGTTAAGGGAAGGTTTAACAGGAAATAATAAAGACGGTTCGGTTTTTCACATAAAAGCCACCATTCGTTCCGCTTAAGATCATCAAAAGTTGGACAAATCTTGAAAACAGTTGGCATCAAAGGATATTTCATCCTGAAGTGGCATCGTTTGAGATTACCTAGTTAAATTAGTTACGCCATCGAGTATAGACCACGAAGAGTAATCAATCTGGTCTAGTTACATGAACCTGAAGTGCTAGAAGATGGTCACATGCATCTAGTTAAGATCCAAACTAGACCCGTGTTAGGGGGCATGAACATTTGATGTAGAAGGATCGACAGACGTTGAGTTGTCAAATTTTGAGTTAATGACGTTGGATTATCTTGACCGAGAAGATCTTTGCGAGAGAGGCAATAATTGGTAGAATATGGTATAATTGATACAAATTTTGCTATTTATGGAAAGTGGCAGAATTGGACGAAAGTTGACAGGCTAAAAGGAAACGATGAGATCTTCAAGATCCATTATAATGGACTTTTCGTCGGTAAGCCAAATTCCATTGTTTAAGCCTCTAAAATGACGTTTTTGCTATTTATAGTAAAAATCTGTTTTTAGGCATAAAAATCTGGTTTTTTAGGCATGTTCCTATTTTTTTGTTATTTGTTTTCCAATTTCGTTTTAGCACGAAATAGTATTTATATGGCATTGTAATTCAAAGGAAAACATCTTGGAATTAATAATATTTTCAAAAGAATTATTCTTTTTTCTATTCTGCTGCATCATGTCTATAGGGACAATCATTCTCCTTCGCTATGATTGAAAGAAGGGTATTATAATAAATGAGTAGTAAATAAATATGTGTATATTTATTAAAGTAACTTTTGTCAAGCATGGTGCGTTACCTAGGGTTGCAAACGGACCAGTTTCGGATGGATGTGAGCATATCCGTATCCGGTCTAATATCTAATGGATATTATAAACTATATCCATATCCCTTCCACTTAAGTAATCCAGATTTTGAACCAAATTTTAGATCTTCGGAAAAAAAAGGCAATTCCATATATGTCATTATCGTCGTCGCTAGTGCTGTCTTTCTTAACCTATCGGTATCTTTGCCCAGATCTCTGATGCCGTATGGCCTGGCAACGATGTTAGATGGAGCAAAATACAATCTCTTCTCTTATGTGGTCGGTGTGAACTTCTATTGCTGCGGCATAGTTGCGGTAGTACCTGTGGGTGCCACCATGGATAGGGAGAGAATAGTTATGAAATAAAGAGTTTATATATTTTTAGGGTTTTAGTTATTTGGCTATTTAGGAATGTTGGATTAGTTTTAAATCCAATGGTATATACTTTATATTCT
Organism: Platanus orientalis; assembly: GCA_025762735.1. Lineage (NCBI taxonomy): Eukaryota > Viridiplantae > Streptophyta > Magnoliopsida > Proteales > Platanaceae > Platanus > Platanus orientalis. The sequence continues at coordinate 12,470 of JAOXJP010112446.1, forward strand.
ATATATTATTATATTTAAATGGATTTGGATATTTAACGGATCGGATTGTTATATGTCCGTAATCTATTCGATATAAATGAATATTTTTATGAACTGACAGAATAAGCTTAGTTTCAGACCGGACATGGACTGGAACATGGACACTTTTTGGATTATTTGCAGCCCTAGCGTTACCTGCTAGTATAGAATTGGCATGGTAATTCTCCATTCGTACCTGTATATTTGGAACCCAATAGGTGTCCAATTTCATTCATTTTTATGTATGAAATTTAACAAATATTTTACTGGAAATTTTCAATAAAAAATAATAAAAAATATTTCTAATGTATTTTTTCAATGTCAAACTTTCCCAAGGGATTTTGTATATGCCCTCTTAATGACAGCCTACTGTCCCTACATATGCAGCGACTGACTGACGTGGCATAAAAAGTGAAAACCATTTACTATTAACGTGTAAATCAGTATTTTATACCACGTGTTGGTGGCTACATATGGGTAGGCGGTCATTAAAGGGAGTATACTAAATCCCTAATTTTTAGCCGACCAAGTATGTATAGGGATACGCGAAAATTTCTATTTAAAAAAAAAAAAAAGAAAAAGCAACTTGTTGCAATACCAAACTGAAAGCATTAACTTACCCAAAAAATAAAAAATAAAAACCTAAAAATATTCCATATACTCTATAAACCTTGTACGACAAATAGATAAGATTTCTGGCTGCAACTTAATGTGTGTGTTCCCCCATTTTGGGCACCGAAGTCACAAGTCATTCACATTTTTTGTGTATTGCAGCAAGTTGCTGATATAATAATTTCAGCACATCTGTACTCACCAACCATCGCCTAGATCAATTCATGATCCTCTGTTGCAAATTCCCGTGTTGTGTGATGGTGCAGCGATCACCACTTGTCTGATGCATGACCCTTACATAGGATAAAAGCGTTAGGTTAGATAAAGATGTCAATTGAAAATAGAAAAACCAAATTCAAATAACATGGGTTAGCCCGTTGTGATCGCTACAGATCAGAAGACGGGCTTTGGCTACATAGGACTCGAGTAGTGTTATTAATATAGCATTGATTAGGAATACAGAATGAAATAACGGGCTCTGGCTTCATAGGAGCGTAGCGGTGTTCTGAGTATAGTATTGATTACGAAAGCAGAATAGTCGGTAGCACTGAACAAATATTTAATCTGCTGGGTGGTGCACTTTCGAGAGTAACCAATCCTGAAAACTCTAATGGCGTTTCGGGTCATCTTGGGCTATCCAGAGATACTTGTAGCAGTTGTCTGCTTTCTCATTCTTCGTCTTCTAACTCGTCCAAAGAACCCAGCCCTGCCCAACTGGCCGCTACTTGGAATGCTCCCCTCAGTTCTCCTTAATACCCATCACCTCCATGACTGGAGCACCAGAATTCTACGACAATGCGGCCATACTTTGGTATTCAAAGGCCCGTGGTTCGCTAACATGGACATGTTGTGGACAAGCGATCCAGCTAACGTGCACTACATCCTCACCAGGAACTTCCCAAATTTCCCTAAAGGGCCTGAGTTCAAGAAGATATTTGAAATTCTGGGAGATGGGCTTTCCAATTTGGATTCGGA
>JAOXJP010112457.1:0-14074 GCA_025762735.1 Platanus orientalis
ATATAAATATACATAAAATAAATGTGATAATGCTCATTTTGATTATGATAATTATGTAATTTTAAGCAATTATCACTTGTTACAAATGTTTAGGCTTGACTTAGAGAAATTAAGGATATTAAAGTAGATTGGGCCTATTAATGACCTTGATCAATAGATGGTTCTTTGACTAATCAAATACTAAGAAATGGCCATTGATTGATCTAGTTTGGTTGTCTAGAGAACTTCTGGGAGCTTACCACAGATCATATATAGCCAAAATTATCCTTTTATGACTTTGGGAAGTTTTGAGATACTGAGGTAAGTTGAAATCTCAGATGGTTTAAATTGAGAGATTGTCTTTTGAAGATATGGAAAAATCTGAATAACAATCATTGATTGTTCTAAATTTGAACATTGGGAGAATTTATTAGAGCTTATCAAGTGTTCAATACAAACTAGAAAAATCCTGGTACTTTGAGAGAATTAAGATATTGGTGGTTGCCAGGGTTTGCCGAGGCCTTACCTTAGTAAACAAATTTTTGAAGATGGTTATAATTTGAGGGTGTAGGATCTAACTTGGTGTTATTTGGGTGACGGGAGAATTTCCAAGGATTTATTGAGGGTCCAAATTTGAGTAAAATGAGATATTTTGAGAGTATAAGGGTAAAATGGTAATTTCTTAGCCAATGATGATTCAATGGGAGAAGGCTTATAAAGGGAGAAGAATTCTAGAAAAAAAAATGAGGTTGATACACTGAAATTTTATACCCTCGTAGTCCTATCAATGCTTCTTGGAGAATTAGGGTTTGGTTGGGAAAATGAATTTGATTGGTCTTTAGTAGGGTTTTACACATGGCTTAAGGTTGACTTTGACTTTTGTGACCGAAGTGTCTACTGGGGATGTCTAACCACCTAGATTCTATTTCTAATCTTAGTATTTAAGGTTTAGGGAATACTATTGTTTTGACCTATTTTTCCTAAACTAGGGCAGCCTAGATTTGATTCTACCTTCTGTTGTGAAGAACTTGTCTGGCCTCATTAATTAACCAAAGTCAAAATTTTGTTGCTGACAAGACGTATAGGCAATAACATTTTGTTAATGTATATTGTCAATTCCATAGTTTGTAAAATACATGGAGTGGTAAATAAGGCATGGCATAAGAATATTACATATTTTAAGTCATATTTGTAATCATCAAGTGACCTTGGGTCCCAAGAAAAAAGACAAGCTCCAAGCATTTGGAGCCAAAGATGGATCATTTTCCATGTTGCCAAGGTATAAGTTTTGAAGAGTCAAGCCTCATCAAGCTCAAGAAAGGTATATAAGGGTAAGCATAATGCTAGACATAGGTTAAAGAGACCTAAAATCCTTTACAAGGGTCAATGGACCATTCCCATGACTTAGGCATAAGTCCCATAGAGGTTGGGAAACAATTTAAGACAAAATGGCAAAAAAAAAAAAATAAAGGAATCGGATCAATCTAGATGTGGTCAGATCAATCCCCACTTAACAAATCAAACTGCTACTTATCATATTAATCTGATGGGCCATCAGATTGATCCAACGGACCTTACAAATCAATCTGGCAGGACTCGGATGTTTCTGACTGAGACAGCAGATTAATCTAGGGATGCTGAATCAATCCACCCTAACTAGATCGATTCAACATCACAAGATTTCAAAAAAAAAAAAAAAAAGGAAATCTAATGCCCCATTAATTTTTGACCATCGGGAAAGATGCCAAAGCAAGGGTGCACAAATGTGCTCATTCCCTATAAGAATAAGAGAACCCTAAATGAGCTATCTAACGCAGAAGAACACAAAGAGAGAAATCTTGAGCAAGAGCTAAGGCATTCAATCCTCCCAACAACCAAAGGCTCGCATTTATGAGCTTCCATTAAAGATCAAAAATCCATTAAAGTGCTTCCCTAGCACCCATCACGTAAAGAGAATAAGAGGGAAGCAAGAAGAGGGTTTACTCTCAAGTAAACCCTAGTGTGAAGCTCCAAGAAGTAAGGAGGTAACTCTTGGGAGCTTGGTGGAAAGCTAAAGCCTACTAGCTCAACAATGAGCAACCACCTTCAAAGAGCATCAAGCAATACACCAACCTTGTGAGGTAGTTTGTATTGTTTTTTTAAATACCAAGACCTTGGCACTACCATTGAAGACACCGGTAGTGTAGACCATAGCACCTCCGCCAAAGACACCAAGAGTATATCTTGCATAAGTAAGTAATAGGTTTTAAATTTTAACCTTAATGGTAAATTGTTCAATCTAAATAAATTTTAGTAGCTCGGTAGTGAGCTTTAACAGTGGATGTAGGCTTGTGTGCTGCACCTATATATATATTGTGTTGTGTGTTGATTTTTTGTGGTGTGAATTGTCTCTCTCTCTCTCTCTCTCTCTCTCTCTCTCTCTCTCTCTCTCTCTCTCTCATATAGTATGGCATGCTTAGTAATCATTGCATGATCATTCATATTTGTAATAAAGAAATAACTTGAATTAATTGAACGATAAAATTAATTATTGCCATCACATTGCACTTGAAATCACAACAATTGAATTATATCATTAAGTGCATCAATTTCTAAGTAACATCATAACATCTTTAATTGGAAATTTAAGTGGGGTTAGATAAAAGAATTTTAATAAATCCTATTCACCCCCCTCTAAGATTCAAACTAGACTTTCAATTGGTATCAAAGCCAAGTTGCTCTTATACATTCTAACAACCGGAGTGGAAAGATCCATTTCCTAGAGTTAAAGTCAAAATGGCTAACCCAGAATAAGCATACTCAACCACAAAACCCCATTCTTTGATGGGAGTAACTATCCATATTGAAAATATGGATGAGTACATTTCTCCAAGCCATGAACCTATCCCGGTAGATGTCCATCCAACAAGGTTGGAAAAGACCAACAATACCAAAAAAGGATTAAAATGAAACCCAAAAGAAGACATACACCACTAATTACAAGACATTGAATGTCATTTTTGTGTCGTTTACCAAAATGAGTTTAGGCGTATTTTCTCACTCACTTCGGCTAAAGAAGCATGGGACTTACTAGAAGTAACCCATGAAAGAACACGTGCAGTTAAGAAGTTAAAACTCCAAATGCTTTCCACTAAGTTTGAAGAACTTAGAATGGAAGAAGATGAACAATTCATCGACTTCTATACTAAACTTTAAGACCTTGTAAACTCCAAGGCAAGACTTGGAGATCCACTCAAATCGGATGTGGTAGTAAGGAAAATCCTTAGATCACTTCCAGAAAGGTTTAGACTCAAAGAAACCGCTATTAAGGAAAGTAAAGACAAATATAACTTGGTAGTGGAAGAACTAGTGGGGTCACTCCAAACCTTCGAAATGACACTTAATCCAAATGTCAAGAAGAAAGGTATTGCTCTAAAGGTAGAAGAGCTATCAAGCCCGGAAGAAAATTCTTAAGATGAAGTAGCCTTCATCACAAAAGGCTTTAGGAAATTCTACAAGAAAAATGCAAACACTTTAAAAGAAAATTTTCATCTAAGAAGTCCAATGATTCATCAAGGAGAAAGAAACCCTCCAAAGATGAAATCATTTGCTATGAATGCAAAGGATGAGATCACTTTGCCTTTGATTGTGCCAATAAAAAATCTAGTTCCAAAAGTAAACATAAGAATGCAATGACCACTACATGGGATGACAACACTAATGATTCAGAAGAAGAATCATCTATCAATGAAGAAGAATCTTCACAAAGTATTGTTGCATTTGTAGCTTTCACTAATGATTCTAATGATGAATCAAGTAGTGAAAGTGAAGATGAAAGTGAAAATGATGAAAGTGACCTTTAAGAAGCTTTTGACAAGCTCTTTGAACAAAGCACTTTATTGAAAAAACTTATCACTTAACTTAAGAAAGAAATTAGGAAACTATCTATCAAACTAAATAAGAAGAGTGATGATCACATTAGAGATGTGGAGTTACTCGAAACTAACTCCAATCTTCTAGAAGAGAACCTCAAACTTAGAGAAATAATCAATCAATGGGAGTCTAACTCCATAGGTTCTTCTTTAGAAGAAGAGAATCAAGTCCTAAAACACAAAGCAAACACTTTGGACTTGAGACTTAAAGATCAAGGATTAGTACTTAAAGTGGAAAAAAATTTGAAAAATTGTAAAGAGAAAACTTATTGAAAAAAAAAAAAAAAGAGATCCTAGCTAAGAAGGCTATAGAACTTAAAAATCAAAGAAATGTTGATATAAGTAATTCTAGAATATTTGAATTAGAAGAAAGAATCAAAACTCTAGAAACCGAAAAGGGGGAAGCATATGAGGACAAACTTGATCTTGAAGGCCAAGTTAATATTTTAAATGAAAGAAACAAAGGCTTAAACTTAACTTGTGCTCAATTGATTAGGAAATCTCTAAACTATCTCAAGCAAATTAAAGAACTTAAGGAAGACAAGAGAAAATCTATTTCTATTCTTACCCAATGAAACTTTAAATTTGAAAAGATGCTAACAATGGGTAAGGATAGTGGTGATAGAAGTAGACTTAGATACAACACTACAAACACTTCTAGTCACAACAAGGGTCAACCAAATACTTTTATAAGAGGAAAAGGGAAGACTCAAGTTCCCAATCATCCTCTAAGACAAAAGCCTATGACCTATGGTGAAAGGAAATATCATAAGGGAAAGAAGCCTATCACTTATAAAGGCTAATCACCTTCCCCAAAATCCAAGAACTTTGGGAATAGGAAAATGGGTCAAGTATCCTATCAAAAGCCAAGAGCTGTTGACACTAGGCAAAACACTTCCTATAAAGGGAAGGCCATATACACATCCCAAGCTTCAACCTCCAAATCCAAGATGTCCTATGGTAAAAAAAACATTTTTCTTCTTTCAAGCAAATATCTCATTGAACAATGAAAGAAGAAATGATTCTTGAAAAAAAAAACCATTTTTGTGGATTAGTGGGTCATGTGAAACTAGATTGTAGAAAAATGATGAATGATCTAAAATCTAAATCATATCAAGAAAATGAAAGAAAGTTGAACAAGAAAAATCCAAGAAAGAGAGCCTACTTTCAAAAGATTAAAAATAAAAATGTCAATAATAAGAAGAAATTGACTTAAGCTAACAATGCAAAAACAAAACAAATTTGGGTAAAGAAAGGAGAGCTCAAATGTCTTGTAGTTCACACTGCTCTTAAGGCAGCAAATACCTCACAATGGTATCTTGACAGTGGATGTTCAAGACATATAATGAGAGATAGGTCCCTATTATCACACTATGTTCCTGGAAGGGAAGGAAGTGTAGCTTTTGGTGATGGGAACACCACCAAGATAAAGGGTAGAAGTATAACTGAAATACCTGGAGTTTCAATACTAAAAGTTGTACTCTTTATAAATGACCTAAAACATAACCTACTAAGTATAAGTCAAATATGTGATTTGGATTATGATGTTGGCTTCTCAAAGGATGGTTGCCAAATAAAATACAAAGATGGAATTGTTGCCAAGGGTATTCATACCGATGAGAATTGTTAAATCTTTGAGGATGGTAAACCAAACACATGCCTCATTACACAAAAAGATGAAACAAGCCTATAACATCAAAGGCTTGGTCATGTGAACTTTAGGAACTTGTCTAAACTAAGTAGGAAAGACTTAATTCTTAGTGTACCCAAGCTTGGTAGACAAGAAAACCTAATTTGTGGTGATTGTCAACTTGGAAAGCAAACTAGAGTGGCACATAAAAAGTTGACTGAAATAGGAACCACAAGACCACTAGAGTTAATTCATATGGATTTAGCCAGACTAACTAGAGCCGAAAGCCTTGGTGGAAAGAGGTATTTTATGGTCATGGTGGATGATTTCTCTAAATACACATGGGTATCATTTTTAAGTGGGAAATCCAAAGCATTTGGTGAGTTAAAAAATCTTTGCGTAAGATTGCAAATGGAAAATGAACTCACCATAAAGAGAATTCAAAGTGATCATGGAGGAGAGTTTGAAAATAGTAGATTTTCAAACTTTTGTAATGAATGTGGAATCAAACATGAATTCTCCGCGTCCAAAACACCCCAACAAAATTTGTTAGCCGAAAGGAAGAATAGGACTTTATAAGACATGACAACCGTCATGCTTTCTAGTAAAGATCTAACTAAAAGGTTTTGGTCCGATGCTGTAAACATTGCTTGTTATATAAGTAATAGGGTGTACTTAAGGTTGGGTACTTCAAAAACATCACATGAGATATGGAATGACAAGAAGCCAAACTTGAAGTACTCTAGAATTTTTGGAAGTACTTGCTATATTTTAAGAGATAGAAAAAATCTAGGCAAATTTGATTCCAAAAGTGATGAAGGAATCTTCCCTGATTATTCATCTAGAAGTAAAGCCTATAGAGTTTTTAACAAAAATGACTTCTAGCATGGAGGAGTCTATTAATGTCATCATAAATGACCAACTTAAGACACCAACTAATACGAAAGAGGAAGAAGGAGAATAAAATCCTTAAGATGATCTACGAATAATAGAAAATATTTCTCCAAATGACTCTAGAAATGAGTCGGAGGAAACCAATGATGAGGATGAGAGTCATCCAAAGGAAAAAAAGACTAATCAAGGGAAACTCATTAAAAGATATTATTGGAGATCTGGATAAGGGTGTCAAAACAAGAAGGCAAATAGAAAATATTATTAGCCATATTTGTTTTACGTCCAAAATTGAGCCTAAAAAGGTAAAAGAAAGTCTTGATGATCCGGATTGGATCATGGCAATGAAGGAAGAGCTTAATCAATTTAAAAGAAATGATGTGTGGTACCTCCTTGAGAAACCCGATGATAAAAATATAATTGGTACCAAGTGGATCTTTAAGAATAAGATGGATGAGCATGGATCCATTATGAGAAACAAAGCACATTTAGTTGCTAAATGATATGCTCAAATGGAAGGAATTGACTTTGAGGAAACCTTTGCTCCCATAGGAAGATTAGAATCCATTAGAATTCTTCTATTTATTGCTTGTCATTTGAAATTTAAACTATTTCAAATGGATGTCAAGAGTGCTTACTTGAATGGTATGCTCTAAGAAGAAATTATGTAAAGCAACCAGAAGGGTTCATAGACCTAAACATGTGTATAGGCTCAAAAATGCACTCTATGGTCTCAAACAAGCTTCAAGAACTTGGTATGAGAGGTTAATGAAATTCCTTCTTGAAAATCAATTCATAAGGGGGAGTGTTGACAAAACACTCTTCATAAAGAAGAAAGAGGATTTCATACTCATCGTATAAATATATGTTGATGACACAATATTTGGTGCTACTCAAGAGGACATGGCACATGAATTCACTCAAACAATAAAGAGTGAATTTGAAATGAGTATGAACGGAGAATTGAAGTTCTTTCTACGACTTCAAATTAGGCAAACCAATGATGAAATATTTGTAAACCAATCCAAATTTTTCAAGACTTAGTGTCCAAGTTTGGAATGATCTAATCCAAACCTCTTCACACCCTATCAACACTAGTAAGAAAGTAAACAAAGATGTTGAAGGTAAGGATATAGACACTAAGAGGTACAGGAATATGATAGGTAGTCTTCTCTACCTCACTGCAAATAGGCTTAACATATTATTCAGTGTTGGTTTTTGTGCTAGACACCAAGTTGCTCCGAAAGAGTCATATCTCAAAGCCACAAAGAGAATTATTAGATACATTTGTGGGACTATAACTATGGACTATGGTATCCATTTGATACCAATAGTGTCATAGCCAGTTACACAGATGTGGACTGGGCCAGAAATGTAGATGATAGGAAAAACACAAGTGAATGATACTTTAATGTCGGGAACTGCCTCGTATCTTGGCATGGCAAGAAACAAAATTAATTATCTTTGTTAATTGTTGAGGCTGAATACATTATGGCAAGAAGTGGATGCACTCAGTTTCTATGGATGAAGCAAATGATGAAAGATTATGGTCTTGAACAACCGGTCATAGAATTGTTCATAGACAACAAAAGTGCAATCCAAATCTCCAAGAACCCTGTTCAACATTCTTGAACCAAACATATAGATATTAGGCATCACTTCTATGGACATCGGGGTGTTGGAGGGGTTCATATTCCCCTGCCCACCCACGGTTCCGAGCCACACTTTGGCGAGATCGCCGGACGCGTGATGCGGGGTTGCTAACCTCTGGGGGTTAGGCTTTTTCAAGAGTTTTCACCAATTTGGGATTAACCAATGGAGTTGGACATTGGTTCTCCCCTTTGAGGGGAAGGGGATAAGTCTAGACCCGTGGGTCTAGGGGTTAAAATCCTAAAATTGGTCTGAGTTCCTGAGATAGAGGGTAAGTTGTTTAGTTGCATTTGATGTAAGTGTTAGGCACCCCAAATACCCACTTTTTTAGGGTGGCTTCTCTCATTCATACACATTCTAATTTAAGTTAAAGTCCATGCTTATGAAACAGGGGAGATGTTGGTTTTTGCAATTTTCTTAGGCTTAACGTCTGAATTTGCTTCCAATGCCTAAATTTAATTTAAGGGAAATTTAGGCGTTAGGTGCTGAATAGGCCCATGACTTAACCTAATTGGTATGTAGGTTTTTGTGGGTCCCAGTGCTGTGGGACCCCTATAGATAGGTAAACAAAGTCCCCTAGGGTCAGATTGTGTAACCCTAGAAGCTAGAACCCTTATACACATAGAGATCTGCCTTCGAGAAGAGGGTAGAAAAGGTCATCTTGCACAGGCCTAACGCCTGAATTTTATGTCCAATGCCTGAATTTCCAATGCCTAACTTTTTAATTCAGGGAAATTCAAACATTAGTTGCTGTGTGACAACAACTTGCCTCGGGTTTTAGGTCCTTTATGTGGGACCCAGGGGTAAGAAACATTCTTAGACAAGGGTAGGCTCCTCTTATGGTCCATGGCCTAAACCCTAGGTCTGCCATATAGTCTTCACATTTTCCAAAAAGTGGTTTTTATTCACAAGCCTGACGCCTAAAATTCCTCCCAATGCTTGAATTTCCCCTTAACGCCAAAAATAAATTTAGGATGTGGGAAAGGGAAATCAGGGCCCTTAAAGGTGCATGAGCACAGGGGAAACTCTAGACAACCATTTTGGCTTATGCATAGTCTCAGGAAGAATCAGGGTTCACTAGGGTAGGTCCCAGATCCCAACGCCTAAATTTTTCCTTAACACCTGTTTGTTTAACGCCTGAATTTTATTCAAGCATAATTACTGAGACCAAATCTAGTAGGAGGATTTCTCGGATTTTGAACCCCTTAGGGGTATTGAGAAATTCTAAAATTCCTACCATATGCAGATACATAAGAGAGGAGTAACATAAAAAAAATTGGCACATGATCATTTCTACAAAATTCTATAAAAAATGCATAATATATTTATCAAACTATGGCACAAAAGATCATATTTTTGAGGTCTGTTTGGGAGACCATCTTGGGGCTCAAGTAAGCTTGAAAAAATCCTAAAATTTTATTAGAGATTAGTCTCCCTATTGGGAACCTGCCATTAAAATTTGAGTTCCATTGGCTTAGTACAAAATTCACAAAAAATGAAGAGTAGACAAAGATAAAAAATAAAGACCAATGGAGACAATTTTGTCTCCATTGTGTAACCTGAATTACAACAATCAAATGACATAAATTTGAACAACATAACAACATGTGAGGGAGCTTAAATGAACTTAGAAATTGAACTAGGGTAGGGTTAGGGCCTTACCTGAAGGTGGCCAAGGGTTGGGGTTGAGCTTAAGCCTCTTTTTTTTTTTTTTCTTCTTCTCTCCTCTCTCTTTTCTTTTTCCTTAGGGAAACTAGCCCTAGTGTGCACGGATTTGGGGCTATTTATAGCTCCAAATTGGCAGGGCTAATGGTTGGGATTGGTCCATGGGGGTTAAGGGATCAAGGGTTAGGATTAGTTAGGATTAGTTTACATGGATAGGTGACATAGACTAATAAGGAGTAAGCTTAGGGCCATGTTGGTAATCAACTTTAATCTGATTGGTTGGTATAAATCAAGGGGAGGGATTGATTTGTGCTTTATTTCAGCAAAGGTAGGGATTGACTTGGTTTGGTTCCTAAGGATTGGTGACATGGACCATTAGGGAACAAGCTTAGGGCCATGTTGGTAATCCAAAGGGTTTTGATTGGTTAAGGGGAATCAAGGGATGATATTGGTTTGGTTTTGTTCAACAAAGGGGGGAGATTAATTTGGTTTAGTTCACAAGGATTGGTGACATGGACTAATGGTAGACAAACTTAGGGCCATGTTGGCAATCCAAAGGGTTTTGATTGGTTAAGGGAAATCAAGGGATGAGATTAGTTATGCTAAATGAGGGGGTGGATCAAGATCTCCATGGATATTTGAAATCCATGTGATTGATCCACAAGGGGAGTACATAGGGTGCACATGGGGATCCTAATCTAAGGACGAGGGACTTAAAACATTTAAGTGTGAATGCATTAATGGGCATTAATGAGCTAAAATCATGAGAATGAGCTCATTAATGCCCTAATGCATTAATTAATGAAAAAAATTGAATCCCTTACTGGCCTTCTTGATTTTTGAGCTCCCGTGCTCGGAAACGTGTAAACTTAGTGTCTATTTTTGAAGTTTCGGATGTTCTGGTTGTAGTGGACCAGTTGAAACCAAATTACGGTAAGGGTAGGGGTGAAATCAGGGGTTTATTGGTATCAATGCTCTCTGGTAAATATTGGAGGGGTAAAATGGTTAAATTAATTTATGAAATCTTTAGACAAAAGGTGGCCCTCAACTTTTGTGAGCCATAGGTTCTGACTACTTTGAATTCCAATGTCTAGATATAAAATTGGGCTTAAAACCCCTTTTAGGGTAGCGGAGAGACCTTAACTAAAAAGTTCAGTGTGGGAGCCTTAGTTTTCTGTGGTGAGTGTGGTTCAGGGTTTATCAAATCTTAAAGAGTCTGGAGGCTACAAGAGTTGATAGCTCATTCAACAGATTCCTGGGCAGTTACCAAGGATTTTTTGAAGCAGGCTCGCTTGATGAAAAATTGTTCATGTAGCTCGTTGGAGAATGGCAATATCGGGCTAGCAGGGACCTTTTGTTGTTCTGACTCATGAAACAGTCCTTTGAGGGTAGGGTAAAAATTGAGAAAATGGGTCTGACCTAGCGGAATTCTAAGTCCAAGAGAGTTTTTGGGGGCTTTCTGAGTGCCAAATGCAAATAGATTGAGCGCTCACAGAAGTTTCCGAGGCTATTGAAGGGGATGGGCTTACAAAGGTCTCAAAATTACTGAGGGGTGTCCACTGATAGACTAAATTTTAGAGTTCTAATGCATTCCCAAGGTTCAGTTGAGTACACGACATTTGACCCAAATGTGTAGCTCATTTTGAAGTAATTAGGGAAAACCAAGTAGATTGACTCTTCTAATGCTTTTTTCCATTAGGGGGTTTTGCGAGGGCCTCATGAGTCTGGATATATGGGCATTGACTTATCAAGATTCGGAGATCCAGAGAACATTCTGGACCCATATAGGTGAAATGGAGCAAAAACTGACTTCTCACCCCTTAGGGAAGATTTGAGATTTCATAGGGGTTTGAGACCTCGGATGCTTCTATTTGGTAAAATAATTGATTAAAGATAAGACTGAGACTGAAAGATGACCACTGATCTTTCTGAATTCTGACACCAGATGAATCTTTGAGAGCTTTTTGAGCGTTGTTTTCCGACTAGGGATTTTTGCAGGTTGAAAAATTAGTTGTTGCCAATTTCTAAAAATTTTGGCCCTAAGATAAGTTCCTTGAAGGTGGAGGAGATTGGAGTGTATGGGACCTGACCTTACACAAATCAGGTGATGGGAGAAGCTTCATGGGTTATTTGAGGGTCTAGAGGTAAATCATGAGGTAAAAGGACAAAATGGTAATTTTCTTGTTTGTGCTACTAAAAGGGGTAAAAATGACAAATCTCCACCTATGATGATTTACCATGGGAAGACTTATGGAGGTTGAAGGATTTGTAGGCAATGTGTGAAGGTATCAAGTTTTGGCTTTTGAAAGCCAAAGGACAAAATGGTAATTTTTTCGCCTATGATGCTTCGCTGCCAGAAGGCTTACAAAGACTGAAGAAATTGAAGGTGATGTATCTGATGGTTTTGAATGTGGGCCCTCATAGTCCTATTGATCCTTCTTAGGGAATCAAGGTTTTACTAAAAACGGTGTACTTGGGCTGATTCACTACACATGGTATGAGATGGATGATGCTTTTTACAACCAAAATGTCCAAGGAAGACTTCACAAGAGATGCCTAACCTCCTAGGGTCCAATTTTCTCTCCCAAAACCAGGGTGCTTAAAGTCTTGATGCCTAAACGCTACTTTGCTGCTCTTTATTCAATTAGGTGACCCGAGTCAAAATTTGGGTGCTAACAGATGCCCCTATTTGGTATGTGTGGCTTTTCCATACATAGCAAAGAAGGAAGTGTCCTAATTTTGACTTGGGCGAGACGATACCTTTTCCTTACATGTAACTCATGGATATTAGGTAGTGGTTTTGAAAATTTGGAATAGTTTTAGCTGAGAAAATAATGGTGGGTAAAACCTGTCCTTGACTTATGGGTCAAGGTTTTGAAATGAATTTGCTTTTAAAATTCCCTCTCGAGTTGAGAGTTAACCCTCTCAGTGTTTTATAAATGCCTTCAAGATTATCAGAGTTTCAAAAATGGGTGACAACCGATAGGGATACTCTCTTTGTTTTGGAAAAGGTGGGCTATCCATGAGTTATATGCAAGCAATTAGTACTTTTTCTAACTTCTAGGGTGTTGCTATTAGCATATGTGCTGCATCGGGAGACATTTAAGTCATTGACATAGGGTAGAACTACTTGAAAACATTGCAAAAAATTGATCATGCAAAAAAAAACTGTAAACATATGAACCACTCAAATGATTTATGCACTTGTATTTGTTTCTGGCTTACTTGATGATTAAATTGTATGAGTTGCTTGAAGTTTCTAGTGAGATTTGCAATATTGACATGTTATGTACTTATTGAATTGAGTGATCATTGGTTCATTTGAATATTTGATTGGTCAAAAGTCTTTTTGTGACTGTGCTTGAGAGTTTTAATGAGACTCACAGAGGGATGTTAGTGAATCTCTCCCTAGAAAAGCTATGAAAGAAGATCTGCATCATGATTGAACACTGCTCGGGTTTTACATCAATCATGACACATATGTGCTAAATATCACTCCTAAAGACTACGTGTGCCTTCAATTCAATTGTGACACATAGTTAGATCTATCTACAGTATTGTCCGCATCCCAGTTAGGCAAATGTCGTATTTTACATGACTCACAGAGAGATTTTGGAACCTCTCTCTAGAAAAGCTATGAGACCTTGGAAGGTCAGTGCTATATACCCATAAAACGATGGTTTCATAGGCTATGGATTGATCCATGACAATATGTTCATCCCACTTAAACATTATCAAGGTGGGGGGACATGCAAGGAAGAATTTATAACGACTCTCTTCAAAGCTTGGATGGGATCCCACAGGATCGGGTGTTATGCCTTACCTAGGTAGTAGCAACCCAATCTTTGCTAAGGTAGGTATAACACACGATGTTTGAGAGTGGATGCAACACATGCTTATATCCCGATAAGCTGGTGTCATGCTAGGCTGGTGCTAACAGGTCAGTTTGTTGAGTGTTGACCATCAGAACTGTCAGAGAAATGTTGTTGCGCTCTTTCCCGAGAAGTTGTGGAGGCGTTTTTCTCACAAGTAACCCATGCTATGAAAATGCTACTTAAGCTTGATAGTGGTTTAGACTATGGCTAAAACCTAGCCTTTCATAGACTTTATGGACCGAAGTGTGGCATTGCTTGCTGTTCGAAGTCAAACAATGTCAGAAGGTGGCCATTTGTAAATCATGTGGCAGATGAGATACCCAATGAAAAGTGGCTGATGCTGTTAGAATAGGTGTCCTGACAAGCCATCATAGATACTATTTATGTTATTTTATATGTTTGACATTTATAATAAAATATTTTAGTTCATCATCACATGTATATAATATGATTATGGGTAATTACTTGATCTC
>JAOXJP010112468.1:0-14074 GCA_025762735.1 Platanus orientalis
ATATCAAAAATGGATTCTAGATTAAATGTCACCAAACATTCATCTAGTTAGGAAACAGCTCCAAAATATGAAGAATCTCTAGAATCCATTTTCTAAATTCTGAAAGAGAATCAGAGAATGGTTCCCAAACAGGGCCTAACAATCTCATACAATTGATATACAAGTTTAGCATTAGTTCTAATCAGAGGTTAATCATCCCCATCAATGGAGATGGTTGTAATTAACAATCACATATGTGAGATTGGAGATATGATACCCACATAAAAAACAATAAACCTGCTACTAGATCTAGTTGGGTAATTTGAACTCAAGTTTCCACACAACGAAATTTGGAGTTACAGTATTCATATGTTGTATTCTATGAAACATAGACTACAATAGTAATAAAAATATAAGTTATAACAGGCTCAACCAGAATCCAAACAATGTACTAAGCCCAATTACTAAATGAAATGCATCGAAGCCCAATTGTGAATTGGGATATATAGTCTATCCTAATTTGACACCAATCCTGTTTATAAGGTTAGACATGAAATTATACATTAATTCAAAATATGGATATATATTGACAGCTCTACTTCCATTAGATTGTCATGGCTAATCATTATTAATATTGACCTTCTTGAAGAGGTACACAAAGCTGAAAATGTTGAAACCGTTGATGGGTTTTGCTAATGGTCTAGCTATTAAAGAGGGTTCAACCCATTCCAGCAAGGTCTTAGGAGAAGCTATACATGCTATTGATGGGCCTAGTAGAAAATTATGGAAAGTGAGCACCAGTCCCAACTACTGGTGTAATTTTGTTGCATTGTTATTGTTGAAGTAACAGAAAACGAGTTAGGCCTTTAGAGAGGCAAAGGAAGCAACAAAGATAAGCAGTTAAAGCAGTGGTGAGAGAGAGAGGAAGGGAAGGGGAATGGAATCTTCCCATAATGACCGGGATGATGTTGATGACCATAATATAACAGAAGCAGCCAATGTTAGTCCTTTGTTAAGCTTTGTAGTAGAGATTTTCTCTTATTTTGTGTTGTCTAGTTACAATATTTTACTATTGTTGTTTTTAAAAAATAAAAATAAAAATTTATTGTTTTGATAACCAAGCTGACCGGTGGTCTAACTAAGTCCAAAATGATAGAGATAAGCTAAAATAGCTACAAAAAGGGACTAACAACAAGAGATAGATAAGATTTATAGACTGGGAATCTCTAATATGGAGAGAGTAAGCCAAATTCTTATCAGATTCTAATTTTCTTCACATTGACTGTCATTAAATTCTTGGTGCAGCAGTCTGGAGTGTTGTTTTTAACCAAACCGCCCACCCCCCCCCCCCCCAAGGAAAAAAAAAAAAAGAAAAGAAAAGAAAAGAAAAGCTGGAGTATTGTCATTAAATGGGGTGGTGAGTGTACGGATAAATGTCCTTTCTTGTTCAGCTTTACAAGTGACTTTATGGTCTTAAACAAGCGTCCTATAATTGATTCGCTAAATTCTCATCAGTCCTTCAACATGCCAACTTCAAGCAATCTATTTTTGATGACAAGAAACAACATTATTGCCATCAACACATTGAAGTCTTTTCTCCCAAAATGATTTTCCATCGAGGACTTCGGCACAGTACTAAAGGGATTTTTCTTTCACAACACAAATATACATTGGAGCTCCTAGATGATGTTAGCCACCTTATTTCACGGCTAACTCTATCTCTAATGGAACAAAATTGGAAATTAATGTCAGCTGATGAAATATTATTAGCTGATCCGGGAGCTTATCATTCTCTTGTTTGTCATCTCATTTACCTTACTATAACAAGGTCTGACATTGTTTACTCAGTCCAAATACTTGACAGTTTATGGATGAGCCTCACACTCCACATCTTAAAGCAATTCATCATGTCTTGTATTAGCTTGTCCATTCCTAGCAAGGGAATTTTACTGTCTTCATCTAGTTCTCTTCACAAAATAGTCTATTATGATTCTGATTGGGGTAGATGTTTCACAACTCGGTGTTCCATAACTGGTTATCGTAATTTTTTTGGGAAAGTAAAACTAGTCAATGGTATCACCTTCTTTAGCAAAGGAAGAACATCGCTCTATGGCTTTTACCATATGTGAGTTGGTATGGTTAAATTTTTTGTTGAATGATCTTGACATCTCCGATCCGCAACCTATATATCGTTGTGTTTCCTTAGTGGGGTACGGTTTTGTTGTATAAAGGGAGAGTAGGATATTATATCTTTGAGATGAAGAGAATAACTGAAACCCGTTAATGTGGATGTAGGCAACCAGCCAAACCAACAAACCACATAAATTCTGCTGTGGGCTTTTCTCCTTTCGTATTCTTCTCGTTTTTTCTAATTCATTTAACACGTAATGATGACGATAATGTTAATAGCCATGAGAATATGTGGGAAAGATGGACTCTGGTATAAGTCACTGCCCATGAGTCTTGAAAAGGTGGTCGGTTTGTATGCATCCTTGACAACCTAGTGGGAAAGACAGGAAGTAATGGCATTTTTGTTTTGTTGCCACTAACACTAATGCTTCTTATTTAATGGAAATGATTGCGTGGTCATACACATCAGCATCATCATGGCCATGGTGATTCAGGTTTAGAAGGAAAGTATTGTTTATGAATCCCTCCCCCAACCCCCAATCCCCCGACCAGGGAGCACCCTGAAGTAGGTTGCAGGCCTGCATTGCTTGTCGTCAATGGTGGCTGTCAAATGCAAACCATGACATGACACTTTGAAACGAAGGAGAGAGAGGGGGGGGGGGGGAATCTCTACTTTGATACCATGGAAAAGCCTCACATAATTACTGAACTTTTAGCGTGTTTAGAAAATATCATTGTAGACAATGACAACAATAGAAACTAAATCTAAATCATAATAGATGTTGGAATAAAGATAGAAAAACTAAATCAAATCTAATCAATTAAATATTATTAAAAAATTAAATCGAATCCAATCTAATCAAATCCTTGTTTCCACAAATTACAATTATCCCTAGTTACTATCCGGCTTAAAGAACTGTTGTGGTTGCAAGCTGGTACAGGAAAGCCTAATGGGTGCCAATAAATAATACCATATTAGAAAATAAAATGAAAAGGAAGCCACCCATATCCCTTGACAGCCACTTGATCTGAACATGTAATCAAGATCAAGTATTGACATGCTCCAACAAGCCAAGCTTAGCTACCTGATCAATATGATGTACAAAGACTGCCTGCCTTTTTGCAATCCCGATCGATTCGGATTAGGTACTAATGCCCAGGTGCGAAAGAGGTGGGAGATGCACCTGGGACAGACATATCAGCGTCCAAAAGTGGAAAGCATACTCCAAAAAGTGTAAATCACTTTTTCGAAACTGATGTATCAGGCCCAGGTACATTTCACACCTCTATCGCACCAAAGCCGAGGCAGATGAATAAAGCTACAAGCATTGGCCCGACCTGTGAAGCGTGTTTGACTAGTTCCAAGATGATCCGAGCCCACAATTGGTTTCATTATTTAAGCTGGGTCTTAAGGCTCAGGCCCATCCCATGGGGTCAAAGGCCTTACATATCTAAGTTAGCTCAATGATCTTACCCCAAGCCCAGCTTGTTAATAAGCCTGCTTGGCCGATTAACGGACCTAGTGCTTAGCGGCTATCTTTACCATCTTTTCTTCTCCAAGTAGATCAGGCGACACAAGCCCACATCCTCTCCTGATCGCAAGAATTCTTGCAACCAGGAGAGGTGGACATGTACCTCCAAAAAAATGAAAATGGGGGGTACAGGACAAGAGAGGTGGACACATACCCACTGATTAATCTGTCAGGACAGGAGCAGTGACAGATACCCCCAAGAAGTAAATGTCCATATCCTGCCCCCAACGGATTAATCTGTGGGCTGGGGAGGCTTTTAATTCAGTAGTGAGGTATTCTGAATTTTTTTTGGGATAATTTCTAGAATTCTTCGGTTACACACAATGATACTAAATGGTTTGAATACAAAACTTAAAGGGTAGAGATGTGATGGATATACAACTTTAGTCTATTACAATAAAACATTATCTATTAATACAACAAAGACTCATCAAAGCATAATATATACCGAATTAGATGTTCTGTCCAGGATGGTGTCCTAGACACCAGGTGACTTTACATGGAATAAAATGGGCAGGGGTTAAATGAAATTTCAAATTCCCACTCATCTTATTCCAAATAAAGTCACCTTGTAACCAGGACACTATCCTGGACAGGAAATCTGCTCCCTATCTATATATATAGGAGTCAAAAGTGATAAGCATTAGAGATGATTGTTGTAAGTGCAATTTGTCACTGTCATAGATGAGGTAATGTATAATGGTCTCGGAATTAATTTTGTTACTAAATTATTGAATTATTGAATAAATTATAAATTTTATACATGGTTGAATCTTTAATGAATAAATTGTTTATGAAAACAAAAAAGCAATTATATGGAAGAAAAGGTTAACCAATTAGATCATATATGCATTTTTAACAGACTAATTAAGTAGTTGATAAGTGTAGATGTGCAGTAAATTAGAAAATAAGGCTTTTACTTCATCTTGCTTCCCCCCCTCCCCCCCAATCCTATGATAATTTATTTGGTTACCAAATTATTGTGTTGGAAAAAAATTAGAATAAATGAAGCCATTATTTTCTTCTATAAAAGGATATAAATAAGAAACCAAGTGACAAGGATTCCCATAAATTTTAAAACACTCGTCTAAATCTGGCTTTTTGAATGTTTGTCTAAATTTTAAATCGAAGCAAATGTTCTGTGATAAAAATGTCTCTGTAGTGTATATGGTGAATTACAAACAGACATGTGTTGTTATTTGGGTACCTACTAATTTTTTCATTTGAAAAAAATGTTTTTACGCCCCTTCCTGTGTATGTGGAGACATGGGGGAAAGACAAATTGGGTGTAGGAGATCCTTTCTCTTTTTTAATAGGTTTCCCCCTGTACACCAACAATCCAAAGAGGATGCCGGAACAAAATAGATGCTCTGTCCAGGACACAAGGTAACTTCACATCGAATAAAATTGGCAGGGGTTAGATGAAATTTCAAATTCCCACCCATTTTATTCCAAATGAAGTCACTTTGTGCCCTGGACACCAAATCTTGGATAGGAAATTTTCTCCCTATTAAAATGAAATAGATGTTCTGTCCAGGATTTGGTGTCCAGGACACAGGGTGACTTCTCATGGAATAAAATGGGTAGGGGTTAGATGAAATTTTTAATTCCCATCCATTTTATTCCAAATAAAGTTACCTTGTGCCCTGGGCACCAAATCCTAGACAGAAAATTTTCTCCTATATTGAAAATCCAGGCTTGTCACTGCAGGTTCTGCATCCTGATTGGACCTGTTGCAAAGTAGCAGTGTTCCAGACTTCATTTTTTCAGCTATCGAGAGAAGAAATGGGGAAGCTTTAATTGAGTGACATTTTGATAATTCAATGCTTGCTTTGTCTCTTATCGGTTGGTGAGAGTTTAAGATTTACTAAAAATTTTCATTTACAGGTCTAATAGTGCAATGTTTTTCTATGACAATGATGCATGGTTAGGTTTTAAATATCCAATTATGCTATATCACATTCTAGCGGTTTCGACACAATCATTGGCAAGAATCTAATAAATTGAAAGAATCTAATAAATTGAAGATTACCGACTTAGAGTGGTTGGCGATTCGTTGCTTAGTTCCAACCATTATGGATTCAAATGATTTCCGCAAGTTGAATGACAGCCATAGTAGTATATTAATATATCATTCATTGAAGATGATGCATATAGCCTGGAGACTAGAGACATCCAACACGATCCTCTCATGTCCACAATTAAACTTGTGGTTTTAGGAGACGTACACATACCTCCCAAAAAGCAAAAATCATTATCCCAAAAAAGTGATTTTCCTTTGTTTATTTATTTATTTATTATTATTATTATTTTTTTTTTTTTGATGAAAAACTATTTGTTAAAGAAAGGGAGAATACATTGACCGGGAAGGTCAAAAGGAAATAAAGAAACAAGGGAGAATAATAGCCCATGGCTATTATTATTATTATTATTTTTGATGAAAAACTATTTGTTAAAGAAAGGGAGAATACAATGACCGGGAAGGTCAAAAGGAAAGAAAGAAACAAGGGAGAATAATAGCCCATGGCTACACAGTATGAAAACTACAAGAATGTCAAATCTCTTATAAGACAATTGATGGATATGCCCTCGAAAGCTTTAGAAGTCATAATGCAACCTCAAGTGTTATAGAATAAATGACATTGGAAGAGGTTCTAGATATATCTTAAGAGAACAAAGGGGAATTTGACATAACCTAGTAAAGAGAGGCGGTATAAGCATAAATGGATCTTGAAAATGGACAGTGAAGTATAATATGAGCACCAAATTCATCATCCATTAACATAGTACACAAATATACTAAGACAACATCATATAAAGATACATTTTTTTGGAGAATACCCATAGTGTTAATTTTGCAATGAAAAGCAATCTAGAGAGAGGCTTGAACCCAATGAGGGGTAATGCCATTTTAAATAGAGTTAATCAAAAATAGAGTGTTGGAAGGAGAAGGGAGAGTAGAAAGGAATTGGAATAAAGATTTAATAGAAAAGAACCCTAAAGAATCCAAGCACCATTTGTATATGTTAGGGCAAGAAAGGGAAAGGCAAAAATGAGCAAGAGAATTATAAAGAGAAGATATATAACCAAATTTTGAATTTAAAGGGTTCCTAGAAAATGAAAAGTTCTAAGAAAGACAGTAAGTAAAATTGGAAAGTCTTGGTGCAATAGAAACAACTTTGAAATTTTGTGTGATGAAATACAGATCTAAATCATTTACGATCTATGCAATAAAGAATAAAGCAATAGTAAGGAAATCAACAACCACACTAGGCGGGGATTTTTACATGGTTTAGTGATGTGCCTACATCCATAGGAGAGAATCAAATAAACCTACCCCAAGAACTCCCCTTGCGGTTGCTGCTCTCTCTTCTCCCATTGTTTTATTTTTTTTCTTTGTTTTTAAATTAGGTTTTCCCCAAGGGAGATATCATTGTCGACTCCTCTCAATAAAGAAGTCTTTTAACTTTAATATGCCTTAACGGCATTTGTAATAAAGACACCCAACGAATCTCCACTTTGGCGTTATTTCTAGCCTCTTAAAAGATTTCCTATTAAAGTTAACTCTATTTGCATCATTGTCAAGATAAAGAGCCTATGACATGTGCAACGCACTCTATCTAGGCCCACATTCCGAAGCCACCTTAAAAAAAAACCTGTACCTGTCCTTCTTAGTGAACTCTGTGCCATATATACTTGGTATGCACATACACCTCAAATATGAATCATAATTTATTTGTTATAACCACAAACAATAATTGGCATTGAAAAATCACCGCTACACATATTATCAAATCAATTCAGTCATCTGACTTGATCATAACATGGCCAATGCACATATGTAGTTGTTCCAAGTTGACTCACCTAACCAATTCTAAAGAGAGACCTCGATCCATCTTCTCTAACTATACAAATTGTCTCACCATCATCTATCACTTGGAAATTCATGATACTTGTCTCTGCCCCAACTGTAAAAACGATCCTACACAAATACTTGTTATTCCGTGCACCCTGTTTCTAGATATCAATCGAAGTTAAAGGAACACTATTTATTATCATATTCTCTATCAATCAATAGAAATCAACACATGTTTTTTCCTTTCATCAAGACCAAACAACTGCATGTGATTTTCATGGCTCCACTTGTAGCTGATTAACTGCAGTCGATGGAATCCAACTAGTTTAGTGATATTAGATTCATTCACATCTTTATAAAATATGCCACACCACCCAAAGTACTAACCACTCTATTAAACATCTTGATCTTCACCATCTCAACACCCGTGACATCACAAGTGAACCCATCACACAAAGACACAACACTTGCATTCTTCTCTTAGAATGTATCAAAATATTCTTTCTTGGAGCATATACATAACAACCTGAATCTAATATCCACTCATCATGAGAAAAAACGTTTATACCTTTAGAGACTATGAAAATATCTTCAATATATTCCTCATGTTCCTCCATAAATGTTGTACAAGGACTATCACTGTGCTTTATATCAGTACGTTTCGAACAATTCCTCTTAATGTGAAAACATTCTTTGCAATGGAAACATTGCACCTTTCCCTTTTCACTAAACTTGGAATTAAACCTGTTATTCCCCGATCACCTCATAGATAACCTTCATTTATAATTCTCTATCTAACTAATAATTCAAAATCTTGAACTCCTTCAAGATTTGGTCTCCTTATACTCTCATTAGATAAGAGCAATGTCGTAGTGTGATCTAAACTTATTGTATCTTTTTTTAACAATAATGTTATCACCAAATTATCGCAAAAATTAGGAAGTGAGGTAAGAAGCAAAAGAGACTTATCTTCTTCCTCCACCTTAACATCAACTTTATACAGTTGATCTAAAAATTGATTGAACACATTTAGGTGCTCCATCATATTCACACCTTATGTCATCATCAGCTTATGAAGTTTCCGTTTCAGATATAATTTGTTGGTGATACTCTTTCCCATGTAGAGTTTCTTAAACTTTTCTCATAAAATCAGTGTTGAATCCTCATCCAGAACGTTAAACAATACGTTATCTACCAAACATAAGCGAATTGTGTTGATTGAGATCATCTATATGTCTTGACAATCATCAACTCCATTTCCTTGAACTTTTCTTATTTGTCCTACAGTGCCTGGTATAAACCTTGTTGTACTAAAAAAATTCACCGTCCTTTGTAAAAGAGTGAAACTACCATTTTCATCAAATTTCTCTAAAGAAAACTGATTGATGAAAGTCTTTATTGTCATTGTGAATAAACCCAAAATTTTTAGAAAGTAATCATTTGAATAATTTTTTTACTCATTAATTTATTTCTCTTCCTCCCAAACACAAACTAAAAGCACTAATACTAATTGTTGGCACAACAAAAACAATCTTGAAATTTCATGTGATGTGATACAGGTCTAACCCACTCATAATCTATGAATAAAGAATAAAACAACAATAAAGAAATCAACTATCACCCAAAACAAGGATTTTTACATGATCTAGCAATATGCCTACGTCCATGAGAGAAAATCAAAACTTTATTCAATATGAGAATGGTAAATCCGTACAAAATAGTGTGTTTTATGAAACAAAAAAATATCACACCGTTTTTCCTTGTACACCCTCTCTCTTACACTCTCAAACCCTTAAAGAAAACTTACCTCAAGAACTTCACTTGCATGCTTCTCTCTCTTCTCTCTTTTTTTTTCTTCTTTTTCTTTGTTTCTAAATTAGGTTTTCCCTAAGGGAGGTGTCACAGCCAACTTCTTTCAATTAAGGTGTCTTTTAACTCCAATATGTCTTCACCATTGGGTCTTCTCAAGATCCAACAGCACTTGAAATGAAGACACCCAATACAGAGGATTTTAGAAACAAAGGTATTTTTGTTAGAAGCAATGTGAAATAGATGGAGAAAACTAGAGGCGAGAGAACAATCGCTAGTTCAGACATCCGTCCAAAATCTGACATGATTCTCATTACCAGTAACAAGAGAAAGATGGGATTAGACCAATGAATGAGTGTTAATGATACGTTTCTAAATGACCAAAGCCCTAGAGGATAATGTTGGGTTTGAATCCCACCCATTTTGATATGATTCATACTTACAAATAATAAGAGAATGTTATAAACTGTCTTCTTTCAAAGTGAAGTGTCATATTCATTTTCCAATAAGAGACTTATTTTATTATGTTTTTAATCTCATTGACTTCGTCTTAAAAACCTCCCCCCAATTAAAGAAATAGTCAACAGTTAACATTAAATTCTTCTAAAAACGACATGTGGTATCAATGTCTGAATGCGATGAGACCAAGGCAGAGATTCCTATATTGAGGAAGAGAGCAAATATTACTTAAAAACAATAAATTAAATCCGCCTAGCCTTGCGACTTGAAACATAAAAATTCTAGTATGGGATTTGGGGAATATTAGGAAACAAAGGGATTTTGTCGGCCTCCCTTAACAAACGCTTGTTTGTTGGGATCACTTTTCGGCTCTTATGTGTCACCCCTTGACGCCCAATGGACCAAGGGTTTGTTAAGGGAGGTGGACAAAATCCTTCTTGCAGGAAATGGAACTAAAATTTGGATACAGAATACAGCCGAGAGCTATGCTTAAGGTCGTAGAGCCCTTGGACCTGATAAACCACATAACCCGCTTCTAATTCTTTGAAAACATTCCCTAAAACATGATGTACTATTACCATGTGACATCCTTTATTTGTTTTAAGAAATTCACATATTCCTCCCCGCCAAATTTCTCTAGCTCCATAATGTTAAAGTTCAGATATCGTTTAGAAGATTCAATGGTTGACATGTGTACTTCAGTTTGTTGAGTTTTTTTGGATATGTGTTGACCACCGAACTCTTCTGAACTTTAAAAATCTGGAGACAGTCTCAAGCGCCCATATTGCAGCTATGTGATGAGCACCAGTTTGACATGCATGTGGTATGTTGGCACCTTTTTGAACTCTTACATTTTTTATTAAGCATCTCATTTTACGCTTTTAACCTTACACACACCATCTATCAATCCGATTACACATCATATAGTCACATCACGGGCTATGGCCACACAGGATCAGACAATACTTGGTTCGCAGCAGCTTCAAATGTATATTAAGCACTCAGGATAACCTACATGTGTCTGCAGTGCAACACGTAGCCATAAAAATGAAAGTCCCTGCCAAATTTTATTTTTTGGATAAGTGTCACACTGCAAAGCCCACAGGACTTTACCTGCAATAGAGGATCGTCCTAATCCAAAGTAGAGATATATTCGAAGGATCAATAATGGGCAGCGAACGCGTGGAAGACTGTCGATCATTTTGATTGGAGGGGCTTAATGATGGTTTCCAATGATCATGACTCTTCCCTCTCACTACTAGTGGAATTCCATAGCATCTTTCTTCAACTTTCACTCTTTTTAATCATTATTAGTGCCCCTTTGCTTGACCGTTTCTTCCATTTTATATATGTGTTTATGTGTACAACTAAGTAACAATAACAATAAACTAAAGAAAGTCTAATATATACAACCACTAAACAAATGTTCAAAGGAAAAGGCACCTCCAACGAAGAACCCCACCCCTACTTTCCTTTGTCCAAAAGCAAACCCCTCCACTCCCACTTTGTATGGCTTATACATTCCCACTAAGACTTTGCATCCATTACTTTGCGTGAGCCTCAATTGCCTCGAATTTTCCATGGCACCCATTGAGACTGGTTTGAACAGTCGTGATTGATTCTTTGAACGTTCTAGATATATTATTTGTTAAACCATGTCTACATGATACGGTACTTGGGTAAGGGTGGCAATTTGTGTTGGCGGGTCGGATTTGTGTCGTGCCAAGGATATACGGCTATATGGCTCAACCCTAACCAGACCCATTTATTAATTGTGTCAAAGAGGTCAACTCATTTGACCAACCTTAACCCGTTTATTTTGTGTTGGGTTTGTGTCAGGTTCACAGGTTATGTGGTAATTCATGTTGGTCAATCATATTCGCGTCTTGTCAAGTTAAGGATATATGACTATATGACTCATCCCGAATCTGCCCCATTTATTCATCATGTCAAGATGGGTTAACCCGCTTTGACCTTAAACACATTTACAGTCAACCCTAACCTGCTTATTTTGTGTTGGGTTCTTATAAGGTTCACAGGTCATGGCAAACATGGCCACCCCTATACCTGGGTATGGTCCATAGAAGATGATGAAGCTTGTGTCTGAATTCTCTCTTCCTTTGTGTCAAAACTAGGTGGGTACGTCTGGACCCAATTAAAAAATGTTGTACAAAAACCTTAGATTAGCCTTGACATTAATTTTGTAACAAAATAAAAAATAAAAAAAAAATAGTGAAAACAACAATCACCCAAGCATTGAAACGATTTATATGGTTCAACTTGAATCTACAAGAAAAAACAAAAAAACCCATATAACCTACGAAAGCCTGTATTGTCCATGTGGGTCGGATTGGACCCAAGAACAAATCAAAATTTAACTTGGATTTTTCTCCTTAGTTGCATCTTGGGTTAAATTCAAAACACCTTTCCAATTAAAACCAAGTAGGATTCGTTCTCCATCCCTGGCTTAAAGGTCTGACTTCCACGTATTAACGGCTTACCAAATCTGATACGAAAATCTAAAGTTTGGATCTGTCTTTTATATGAATGACATAAAGATAGAATAATCAAGAACCTTGCGACTTAAAACAGTGCTTTAGTAGTTTAACCCTAGATGTCAAATCAAGAAACAGCTAACTTATGATCTTGTGTAGCTCTCGTGTAAAGATGCTGATCAGACATATCTGCATAAGATGCTTAACAGAAGAGTTCATCTCTTTGACAGCATCACCAAATCTAAATTGATTTTGACAATGAAATCCGGCACGATATCCGGGTGGCTCAAAAAAAAAAAAAAAGAGGTATTTAGGAAAATAGAAAAGGATCGTGTTGCCATACTTAGCCCTTGATTCCCTCCCTACGTATAAAAGCCAGGAACTTTCCCTCTCAGACGGCAATTCCCCAATATATGACGGAGGCAGCCTTCCGTCTATAGGAACCTTCCTTGTGTATAAAGAAAGAAACCCTTCTCACACACTATATAAATAGATCCCTCCTTCACCTCCATCTCTTCTCCCTCAAAACCCACTTAATCTCTTCTGGTTCGTATGTGTTTTATCTTTTGACCATGACCAACGTTCCTAGATCTTTGAGAGACTCTTCTCTAAACCTTTTCAAGCTAGCTATCTCAGGCTCTGATCCGTGGCCTTTTTCTTTCGTTTTCTTGTAAAAGGGTTCAAGAAAAAAGCCAGGATTTTTCTTATTATAGTATTCTGAGATGGGCAGCGGAGACAAACATCTCCTCAACTTTCATCTGCATTTACCCCATCTTCATCATGGAAAGAAGGAGGTGAGAACCATCCCAAAGGGGTGTCTTGCAATCAAGGTGGGTCAAGGTGATGAGCAGCAGAGATTTGTGATCCCTGTCATATACTTCAATCACCCATTGTTCATGCAGTTGCTTAAGGAAGCCGAGGAAGAATATGGGTTTGATCAGAAGGGCCCCATCACAATCCCTTGCCACGTGGAGGAGTTTCGTTACGTTCAAGGTGTTATTGATAAGGAGAAATGCCTCCACCACCATCATCATATTGGGTGTTTCCGGGCTTGAAGATCCCTACACATAGCTTCACCCTAAATGGGTCTCCTAGTCTTTTCTGGATACAATCTGCAGTCTCTTGAAATTTGGAAATTTGGGTTTCTTTTATATTCTTCCTTTTTACCTTTTTTGTTTTTTTGGTTATCAACCGAAACAGACATGGATGTTGATGAAGAAGATGACGATGATACATTGATGATGATGAAGAATGATTTATTATTTTTGTAAGTAATCTTAATAGAGAAGAAAAGTCTAGCCTTTCCTATTTCTCTTTTCTTTCATTTTTTGTCTCTTTTTCCTCATTAATTCTAATGAACACATGAAAATTTAATGGTGGCGGTGTGACCCCTCACGAGAGAAGGGGGGCGGGGGGCTTCTCTTATGAACGTATCAGACACGGTTAGTGGTAAGGGTTCAAATATGGTTGGTTGCTATGAGTTTCAGCTTGAGTGTTGTTTTGCTCGCTTTCTTTTTAATTATTTTGATTAAAACCAGTTTGGTTTTGTGTCTACAACTTTCTAGTGGCTTAAAGCCTAGGAAGGTAAGACAGAAAGGCACGAAATCGCACAGAAACATAATTGGTAGTTAAAAGTGTTTCAAATGACAGAAATAGAAAGGGCTTGGATTATGTGAGAACAAATCTCATGAGAACCATGAAAACGGCACCAGATGGGTACCGAAAAGTGATTTGCAGTTTTGGGGGGCACTTATCACTTTTCGGCACTGATGTGTCCGTACCCTGATGCCGTTTTCACAGTTCTCACAAGATTC